>DVQP01003386.1:0-10909 GCA_018231745.1 Danaus eresimus
TTATCAAAATGTAACATTATGATTATTAGTCCTGCTATATTACTTTATATAACATTATTTTCCAAAAGAAATGGAAAAATTACACAGACAGCAATAATTATGTTGGGATTGCACAATAAACAATGCAGGGTGGTACCATCGACCACGCCGCTGAGTATTGATGCACTAGGTCTTGAGTAGGATCGAATTCTGAAAAATTCTTCTTAATGAAAAACAAGATCGTTAAAAATTTGTCAAATAACAAAGGTTCAAACAATAAAGCGCTCCATGAGATGAGGGCTTTTAGTTTCGACTTAAATGTAGCTGTTATCTTATTGGCAGGAGATTAAGAAACGAGCTGAGCAATAACTAAACTATCAATAATAAATAAAAACTGTAAAAATTCATTTAAAGCATGAAAAAAAATATTTTTGAATTTTAAAGATTGCTATTTAACATACATGTCATAAATATTTAAGCCTTAAAAGTCATGATGATGATGATGACGTCTGCAGTATTTAAAAAAATAAACAATTTTGAAAGCAGTAAAACCGTACGTCTTAAAAGAATTGTTACCTTTAACAAAGGATTAGGCAGAATATGTAATTTTTAAAACGCTTTATACTTCACACCGTCTGTTCTGTAATATATATTAAGTACATATATACTTTGATTAATACAAAAATAATTGAATATTTTCAAGAGTCCTACAGCTTCAGAAATTCCAATGTTCATTACCAGTGAACAAAAGTTCATCATCGAGACGAAACCTCTCAGATTTCCATGGATTCAAGGTGCGGGTGCCGGGTACATCGCGTTGCAGGGAAAGAAGTTTCAACTATGCCTGCGACTTGCGACCCAAGTGTAGGTTTTAGGGGCCCCTATCTAACGCGCGTTAAACGCTCACCTCTGCTGTCCAAGCTCCTATCCCTACCTAACCAAATTTGAAACGAACCAGTTAGAGCTGCCTTCGACGCATGTTCCAACAGTGAACTGATGTTAGTTCTTGACAAGCCCAAGTCTTTTAGCAGGTTGAGGAGAAATTTGGCTGTCATACCTCTCGCTCCTACTTCTACCGCGTACAAACTTACAACGAACATATTCTTCGTGAGTTCGTTAGTAAGCTCGTAATACTTGTTGCCCTTGATGGTATAGTCTTTGGGGATGCTGGTTTCCCAAGGAATCGTGAGCTCTATAAGAATAAAGCGCTTTAAAATTCGCGAATATAAAAATATGTCCGGTCTGGAGGCCGTCGCACTAATATCCTCTGGGATTTAATATTGCCTCTCATACGTATCCATCATTAAAGTCATATCCAAAGCCGCTTTAATAATAGAGTAAGGTTTAACGTTTGATTTAGTAATCCTAGTGCCTTCTCTCACATAACTATAGATCGTTGGTTTGTGATTATTTTCTTTTGCGCTCTTGCAACCGATAGACTAACTGCTTCACGTATGATTTCTAAAACCCTATCGTGATGACGCGAGTTCTGACCGCTATCCAAGAGTACTCTACATCCCACCAACAAATGCTTAGCAATTCCAACTGCCTCCCCGCCTATGTAGCAAGATTTTTCGGTACCATTACCCCATCTTATTAAATTATTCTGGTTTGGGAGAGTCACCTGGAATGCATTGAGATAAAATTTTAGCCGTGCTGGCGACCAGTCATGAATTAAGGTGCGCCATTTTAGTGCTAATTGGATGCAAAAATCTCCTAATATCTAGCCACTCATTCTGCATTTCTTAGCTCATTGCATGGATCCTATATATAGAATTCTCGTCTTGCCAAATAAAGGTCTTCAATATATCCGTATTTTTAACTTTCCTGCCTGATCCTAACCCTACTCTATTACTTTGCGCCCCTTTCATAAACTGTTTGTGGAATTGAATGCTTGATTCTAGCTCTAGGGCATCTTTGTCTTTTGGGAGTGATGTAACAACGTCATCCTGGGAATTCCCAAGGATGTGTCTCTTGGAAACTCTTACGTGTTTATAGAGTTCCGATGGCATTTTTAAATTCATCCCAAAATTATTTCGATCTCTGAATAACGCTGAGGAGTCAGCTGATCGCGCGAACCCGAGCCAAAACTTCAAAAACTTTACGACGCTTGCATGTAATTTTGACAGAAGGGTCTTACTAAAATCATAGACGAGGAAAGGCCAATTCAATCGTGATATTAGATAATTCTCGTAGATCCAAGCTTTTTTGACGCTACGAATCGGTTGTTTAGATCGTTCAAAAAACTATCTACTATTTTTTCTAAAGATGAAGTACGATCTATATTATCTATCTTACGACCGAGAAATTTAAAAGGAGCATATTCCGCAACCGTAAAAACGCATTGACCGCCCAACGATAATCTCGGATCGTATGAGGTATATTTTGTATTTCGCCTACCGAGACACTGACAGTGACACTTATTTGGTTTTGTCCTCAATCCATCCGTCCACTCACAGAATTTATCCACCTTATCCAATAGAATTTGACAGTGTTTGGGGTTACGTGTCAGTAAAGCGAGATCGTCAGCGAAGGCTAAGATGGATTCTGTGTATTTGTTATTGAACTTGAACCGATATCCCCATTTATTATTTACGGTGTTCGTTAAGGCTATCGGTCTAGTATGTTTCGGATCTGTAACTCGATCTGTTTTGGGAATGACGACAAAAATTGTTTTCCCGAAGGACTCCGGGATTTGCTTCCTGGACTAGATTTTATGGCATATATTTCTTAGATATTTAGGAACCGATGGACATTATTTAAATATTATATATGGGATACAATCAGGTCCTGGTGCAGATTTAGACGATTTTCTCTTAATATGATAATCTATTTCCTCTATCGTTGTAGGGTTGCCGTGGAAGTCGACGCGAGGAATTTCAGGGTTTTGCCCTTCAGGATCCCTATATATTCTAAAACTTTTGGGCATTTCATAGGTGCTTTTAAAATGGTCGTAAATTTGTTGATTGTTCAAGAGAAGCTTTTCGCGTTCTTCCTTAAAAATGGTTTTTGAGTACTCAAAGGGGTTTTTATCGAAATCTACTTCATGTTTTGCCAGGTCAAAATTATTAAGATTTTGCGCGGTTAGTGCTGATATCCCTTGAATTAATTTAAGAATTGATCTTAACGCCCTAGCTAGTTGGTGACTAAGGTTATTGTCTCCTAAGGCTTTGGCTATACGTAGATTTTTTATTAATTGCCGTTTTTTCCTTCTCATTTTTACCTTGAACGAATTTTCTTTGTTTTAATGAGCATAACGATTTTGAGGTGGATATTGCTCGTGAAAGTAGTCATAAACAGTATTTTGGAAGGTTTCTACTTGTTTAATTCCTGTTTCGAGCCCGGATGCTTTAACAGAACCCCTAAATTGTGGTCGTGAACCTTCCATGTCGATTACTTTATATTTGAAATGCTAAAACATATCCAGATATCAATGGATTCCTAGTACTTTCCAGTCAATGGCTCACCATAGAAGTTGACCATACATGAGGTTCAACTCTATCACAAGTGAGAGTCGAAGAACTTACCGACGATTGTCGTGCTTCGACACTATTGTGTGTTTTTAGGTGTTTAATATACCAGGCTCGTCTCTTGTACAGTTTCCCGCACTTAGGGCATTTTAAGGCCTTGAAATGCCCCACGATTCCATGATTGTTAAGAAAGATTCGGAGCTTAGTGAATCATTTTTTGAAGAAAGACGTCTATTTTGGAAGAAAATTTAAAGCTCAAATTTCCTAACGCTCCTTAAGCGTTTCTGATGCTAATCTTACTTAACAGCTAGGTTGACAAAGAGCCGATATCACTTTAGTCCTATATTGGTCGTGTATGTACTTAAATAACGTTTTGATGTTTAATAATTTTTGCAGAGCTATCTCTTTAATAATTTTAATACAAATTAAAGGCAAGTTTTTTGAAATATGTTTCTCCCGTGGGAATAGACTGGAAACTAATATACCTTGAAATCTAATCAATAAAATAAGAATTAACTTTAGATAATAATAAACATAAATAGCATAACATATCTTCATTGTTCATATAAAAAAATCAATTAATTAAATAAATAAAAAAAGTGTAGACAATCAGAATATTTACATTGAAAAGCGTACTTTTTAAGATTTATAACAGAAAGCATCATCAGAAGAACTTATTTATTGTAGTCTCTTTAGTAATCAAACTTAATGCGTCGTTTAAAAAACCATACCAAAATTAATTCATAAGATTCTGAGCGATTAGTTTAAAATTGCAGTATCTGGTACAATTCACAGATTTTGATGACTTCGATTCGAAAATCGATCAGACCTAGTGAATTGCATATGATATTTTATTACTTTAACAATTATATTTATAACATCGGAATGCTGGTAGAGAGTTAAAATTACTTAGTAGTAATAAGTAACCATGAAAATACATTATTCAGGTAATCAATTGCTAACTTTTTTTAAAACTTCATACTATCTACGTTTCAGTTGCTTTGCAGCAACCGTGATTGCTGGCAGACGAGATGTGAATGTCTGTCAGTTGATCTTATTATTTATCATCTACCGCCAACGATTTCCTAGTTTTCTGGATTGCCGCTTTAAAAGCCGACAAAATGCGCTTACTGCGTTACGGGGTCCTAGAATTTATTATAAAAGTATTTTTTACGAGTAAAATTTCTACTAAGCACTAAATATACTGCCGTAAAAGTAACAATGCAAGGCGGTTACATTTACTAATCGAATATAGATGAAACTCAACAAGCCACAGTCTCATTTCGTCCGTTAGTGACTTGATAAACTAACTTTGACATGGCCGTCTTCAGCTTTAACATTTAACAAGACAAGCAGTTTAAATGTCACATTGTCAGCAAAAATTGATCCTCTAAATATTTAATTATATCAAATATATTTAAAATTTTTAAGCGCCTTAGTAACATGGTATATTTTTACATTTATGATTTTTCAAAACTTGTCCAAATAAAAATTGCTACGAAATGGAAATTCGTGAGCAAAATAAATTATATTTTGTGTTATCTTCAGTATCAATATGTTAGATAAATTTTACTGTCACAGTTGTGATAGGTATTTATCTTACATTAAGCATCACATCTTCATATAAGCCGTTCATCATTTTATCATTATTATAATTTGGTAGCAGTAATATCTTAAACAAATTTTCAAGAAAATGTGTTAAACTGTGTATATGATCTATCGCAGGCTCTGACACTAAGCTCGCCTGTGTAATATTTCATTTTGGAATTGGCTTCATTGTTACCCACTTTGCTTCTGTATTTATTGCCTTACGACTTGGGATCACCGATAAATTTCAAAGCTTCAACATTCAGGTCGTTACTAAAGGCATGTAGTAAAATATTTCTCTATGTTCTGTTGTGTAAGGAGAAAGTAAATTTTATAGTGATAATTAAATTATATGAAAGCATGTCCGGCGAAGGAAAAATGTATTCCGAATCTGTAAACTATTACCAATGTCATTTGGACTTATTTGAGTGGTCAATGAAATTTAAAAGAATAAATAATTGAAAAATAATAACTCGAACTGTTATGATAATGAACTTAAACATACCGACCGTTCATATTTAATATTATTTTAAAATAAAAATAGATTCTCAGAAATATTCAATTTGTCACAAACACAACTTTAAACTTTATTTAATATGTCAACATGTGTATAGAATAATATACGAAAACCGTACTGAAACAAATTAAAAACCTCCGAAGTCTATGACTTATTTACAATCCACCCTACATAATAAATAATCATAACAGTGACGAATGTTATCAAGTTTAAGTGAAATTATTAGATCATCGGTGTTATAAATATCTGTGAAATTTAAATATGTTATATATATTCTAATTAAATTATGTTACAGCATGTTTATAAAACTTAATTTTTACTTAACCGAGTTCAATAACAAAATACTTTGACGGATAGTAATATTCTACCAATTTGATCTTGATCTAACAACGGACATTTGACATTATGCTTAGCACAAGTTTACACCGTCACAATACGTGAGCGCTTCCCGTCTCTCATCCAATAAACTTCATTAAAACTAAATTAAAACTGCGTTTAAACAACCAGTAACCAGCTTGTGCCTCTCCAGCATTTCAAGATCTGCTTGAGGCCTTCCACATTTGAACGACAACTTGCGATATTACCATATGTGATTTTCTGACAGAATTGGCAACATTTTGAAGAAGGTTTTCATAGCTTTCATACAAACTTCATAAGAGTGAATGAGTGAGCCAATTCTTGAAACCAATCAAGAGTACCATTCCTTTACATCAAGCGGGTGTATACAAACTTATTTGTGATCGTAGCTTGTCATACATCGGAGATATAAAAAGGAGCGGTATAAGTGTTAAGTAACATGTCCCAGATATCTTACTTCATACTTATACCTTACTATTTTATATTAAAAATTGGCGCACGTCGAAGTTAGCAGTGTGTGACCGCAAAATGGACTAACAAAGTCCCAAGATTCGGTCTGACAAAACATATATTCCCGCTCTTGAAGACATACACACCGTGACTAACCTGCGAGGCTATTGAAATTAAAAAACATGAAAATTTCAATAGAGAAAGTATCAGGAATTTGTTTCAAACCTGGAATTCCCTCATAAAAATATAAAATCCCAGGACTGTGACCACATCCAAAGACCTCAAGGCACAATGAGTGCATTCGGTAGACATCGAGAGCGATATGTTAGGAAATTTAAAAGTCGTGGGTGGTAGATTATAAATAACAAGACCAATGACACATTTTCATTTCGTGTTACCGTGGTGACAGTTGCTGCAAATTAACTGAAATGTTGGAAGAATGAATTTTTTTAAATAAAAAAAGCGTAGTATATCCGACAATTTGAGTTTCATTTAAATTAATACTCGCGGAAATGATAGAATGCATTACGTTAAGAAAAAACTGTGACGCTTCGTAACATGTATATTTACGACTAATAATTTATTAAAATCTATATAATTACACTATTTGGATCCAATCGGCTGCTTAAATCTAATAATACGTTTTTAGCACATACATTTTGTTATGAATTTATATATAGATAATAAAAGTTTTAAAGTAAAAAAAAACATTGTCTCAAAAGTAGTTTTTTTACTTCAAATAGAGTTCAATTGTTTTTATAGTAAATTTCTCGCACGAGTACAACGGCCGCTTACAGATGTATAATTTCAAAGCATCCTCTTTCTAGGTACATTGTTTTTATCAGGTTTTACATTGCCAGTACTCTCTCATGACAAAATGAAATGAAATGGAAATAAAGATTTTTCATCGAGTACAGCAATGTTGATTTCAACAAATTTTCACCAATACGTGCAATTTACTAATTTGTCATAAACATTTTTATACAATTATAATTACAAATTAGAAATATTTGAGTTGGATGAGCTAGATATTACTGTAAGGTATCGTAAATTATAATAAAGTAGATTTACCTACCGTGGCGGGATGTCCTGTCATGTTCCCTTTGACACAAGTTCGAATCTACCCTCATAAAATTTCAGTACTTCAAATAAATAATAAAATAAGATATTAAGTTACATGGAGAAACTTATTTTATTGTTCCAATAAAAGAGCTAGGATACAAAAATTAACTGTTAATTGATATCTTAAACTAAACTTTATTGGGTTCCAAATTAGTTGAATTACATGTTTGACAGTAGGTTGTTCAGATTCACGCTATAAAAGCCTAGGATTCAAAAATCAAATTAATACTCTTATTGCAAACTTCTCTCATCAAAAGCTTAACGCTTTGATATGCTAACTTGCAGGACAACAAACGTTGGAAGTTTTGACCACAAAGCGCCTTTATGCATATTATTGCAATTATTGCTTACACTGATCACGAACATTGCTCTAATAAAAGCGCTTATACTAGACAGAGATGTTCAGTTCTGGCTTTATAAAAAATGTGTTTAATTTTCTTCAAATTATTCATTGTACATATAAATTTTATTTTAGAAATGATATATTTAAGAACGAATTTTTTTTAAGAAATTGGTTTTAATAAGGCCCTGGCCTTATAATCATTCCGCCGAATGAAAACAGGCATTCACCAAGTTCAATTTGATAAATAGATTCATTGACAAAATATTTAAATTTGGGAGTGAAAAAATAAGAAAAAGGAAATAAAAAATCTTACAAAACTGTGTTGTTCTTTAAAAATTTCTAATTGAAAATATATATAAAAGAAAAACACAGCAACACGGGAACTAAAAAGGATGAAAAATTAATTTAACACCTTAATATTATTTCCTGACCTAACCCAAACTAAATAGTATTTTTTTATCGTTTAATGTAGATGTTTGTAATTTTAAACATTCATATGTTTTATATCTCATAATATTTAGAGCATATATGAGTAGTACAATAAAATAAACAAAGGCCCTCAACCTCTCCAGAAACTATCTAATGTCAAGAGAATCCGTAATAATAATCACAATCTCTGAGGTCATGGATACACCAAATATATTAGTCGCTACCCAACTTCACAACATTACGTCAGAGTTCATGATTCAAAGTAAATTCTAAACAAAATCTTCGCTTCCCCAATCCAGCGATCTTTTGTTTTCAAGTGCACGTTAACGGATATTTATAAATGGCTTTTTACTTTCTTAGTAAAATATCAACGGCGCTATTAATAATTTTGAATAAAGTGTATTTAATAATTTGAAACAATATTGTCCTATCAGATAGAGTCACTTGCTGACATTTCATAGAATCAAATTTATTTTCAAACGAAATGAATTTCAATGTTCAATATAATTATAGTCCGTGAGGCTTAAGCTGAGCTTATAGCTTAATACCTTGTTTTTTATCTTAGTACAATTTTTATTTATTTATAATGAGATCTTTATTCTATATCGGTTGTATTATGTCAAATTAATTTAAAAATTTCAACGTCTCTAACGTACTATTTTATATTACTTTATAGTTACTTAAAAGTTTCAAAATCGTGTTCACACACTTGCTGACTTTTACTTATTACTTATATAAGCTTTTGCAAAGATTTGAATTTGATCACAAGTTTTTTCTTAAAGAAGAACAAATATTCGGTCATACAGTAATAAAAGTTATCGTTTTTACAGTTTCAGAAACATTATTTAGGTATTTGTTGACTCATATTACATCAAAATCTGAATCACATTTAATCATTGCTCGTAAATATAATTAATTTCATCAGTTTAGTTAGCGCGTTTGGAAATCACTGTCAATGATTGAAACATTTGAGGAGTTAAAATAACCCACAATATGACACCAATTACAATTTATGTAGATAGAATTCGAATGTCGCAAAATGATTTCATTCCGAATGTATCACTTCCTTTTTATTCCATCTTAATATATATAATAAATATCTTAATGATTTATCTTGAAATGCAAAATGTTATTTTTCTATATAACTTTCTTGTACTATTTCATTTTATAATCCTCAATAAAAATGAAGTCAATTAAAAAGAACAAACACTAATGAAAATCCTCAACTGCATTCATATGATTTTTAATAACGATTCTATTAAATTATAAAGTAAAATATATGTAAATTATTTTTATATCGTTTCATATAATAGTTGTAATTTACTCATGTGTATATTAATCGGATGCTGAATCAATTTACTTCCAACAGTCAATAGTTTACAATCACAGCACAGCGGCCAACGTATACAGGTAATGTTTAAAATTTTAATACTATCAGATACAGTGAGAGCTGTTGTTGTCACAGTAAATATTAAACGCTACACGAACATAATATATACGTAATATGCTATATTAATAGATAGCAATGTATACCGATGTTTTCTTTCTAAAATTCGGTAATAATTAGTGCAAGTTAATTATTTATTATATGTTTCATACATGTGTTAGTATGTGTGCTTGTAAACTCAAGAAACGCAACATTCCAAAATAAGTTTTCCATTTCTATTTTGCGTTTATCTTCATATACGTAAGACTTTATTTTCCAATACTAGATTATATTATGATCAATTATTTATCTACTTGTAATCATTATGACCGCTACTTCTTACGGAAATTCGGAAGAATATATCGCTACATAAAAATAAAATATTTCCCATGCCAGTCCTATTTTTAGCTATTTATTGACCTAAATATAATTAAAGACAATAATTTAAGTAGCTCCTTAACCTGCACTAAACGGAACAATTACCTATATATTACTTTAATATTTTCTGTTGTCTTGACAATTCTGTTATCTTGATAAGTTTCTAACTTAAAAAAAAAAAACAAATAGTTCCCCTTCAATTAAAGTAATTTCTCATGAAAATCACCACTTGTTGTTGTTGTTGGTAATTAATGATTAACGGTTAAATATCAAGATTTATGTATAATTAAGTTACTTTAGAGAAAATTTGTACATAAATACGAATCATTATAGCTTCATTGGTTGATTAGTAATGCAGAACATAATAACTATTGTGCAATGAAATTTCAAACCTGAGACATTTATGCCAATCAGTATTAATTCGAGTATAAAAACAGTAACTACTTTAAAATTCAAAGGCTTAAAAAAATATTTCTATGCAAAGTTTTTCAACACAAAATCTAAGTTCGTCTATTTGCATATAAAACTAAGAAACCAATTCGCTCGTTTCGCCGCGTCCTCACAATGGTCGGATTATAGCGGACGCACTGATAAGTCTTCTCGTAGTTCTATGACCTGGTTCATATGCTTCAGGTGTATGAAAAAATGCATAAAACTCCTTTGACTTAGACTTTGACGAAGAATATGACACGAAGTAAATAGTTTTGGCAAAAATTATTTCACTTTTAATAAACTAATATTGTAAAACTTTTTATCGCAAACCTTTCAGTTAAATATAATAATCAGAAGTTAAAGCGATAGAGCTCGTGTGTATTGGTGTCATCTTGCCGGGAGAGAAACGGCCACTTTTG
>DVQP01003387.1:0-10908 GCA_018231745.1 Danaus eresimus
ATTTATACCAGGATCTTACTCTGTTTGTAAGTTACGTTCGTATACAATTGGAGCACTGTAAACAACAGTAACTGTTATAATCCTAGTTCCCGGTAACTCGCCGCGGACGCCTGAAGGTCACTGATAGGAAACATCCGCTGATAACAATTGGCGGTTCATTGATACCATTCAGTAATGGATCGAGATGATCTCTGGGTTTAGGTAAATATTTTTAAAACATTTTATTTATATATTTGGATAGAATTTTGCAGTATTTTGTACAGGACGGAAGAATATAAGCCGACGGAATTAATAAATATAATGACGTGTTAACTTAGAAGATCACGTGTTTATATTCTATACGGCCGATTACCGCGGTGATCAGGGTTGCTGAACCGAACCGAACCGAAAAAATAGTATAGTAATATAATATAGTAACCCGAAAAACATTTATTTTTATATATTTCAATATAAGTCAAGTATGATAACTAGTTTGTATGAAATAATGACAGAAAAATATTAAAAAGTTGGTATAGTTTAACTCTTCTCAAGTCTACAGTTTTATGGTGATCTGCTCAAAGAAATCGGCGGTCATCATTATCACCAATATATAATATTTAAGCTCAGTGCGTGCTCGGTGACGTCAGCGCTACAAAGAACTATTGGCCAGTCTTGTGTTAAAGATGTGTTTAATTAATTACTATTATGTAACATGCCATAACACAAGGCAGCACGACATAACTCGCCGTAAAGTTCACGGTCGCCTTCCCACCGCCGGGAATGTCTGCATTTCCTTCTCGCCATAAGTATATGTTAATGCATTCAATAAAAGATCTCCGTGCAAGGAAGTTATTACACCTACAGAATTTTATAACAACCATCCAGTCGCCTGATGTAAGGTTTATATCCGCGGCTCTCCTCCGCTCGTGGACAGTTGATGGCTTAACACGAGTGTAGTAATATTCTGTGATTGAAACGATTAATATTCGTGCGGCAAACGTTTGTGAAGTAATATTCTCAGCGCCGTCATGGTAGTCTATGGTTGTGTGACGTCACAGCCGTCCCTCAGATGAATCGTCTAACTTGGAGCCGTCCTAACATCCTGCCACCTGGACGAATAGCAGGCGACATGGTACCGACACGTGCTCACTACAATGTGGTGCAGTTTTTGCCCTTATTACTTCTATTTATAAATATATTCTCAGACACAAAAAATAGGTAGTAACATATCTTCTTTCATATGACTGTGTGTTTTATTTCATTAGTGATTTTTTAATATTTGATGGTGTTTTAAAAACAGTTTTTTTGTTCGGACTTATTTGTAACATAAATTTATTTGTTCCATAAAACTTCTGAAAAAACCTGTCTAATCTGGGATTGTTTACATAAATATAGGACTAATACAATTCTAATCCGGTCCCAATGAAGTCTATTTCCGTGTGAGATTTCAGTCCAGACTCCAGGTGTAGAGTGGGCTGCCAGCTGACAGCTGGATAGTCTCAGTCGCTTTTGTCTTAATTAAACTCGTTCCATTCAAACAAATTACACACGAGTGTAGTACGGTCGCTTGAAACACACGTGCTCGAAGCTCGGCACAAGTATTTTTATATATTCGTTTAAATCATTCAAAAAATATATATTTTTCTCACTTTGTATGTTTTTTTATTTTGGGTCAAATGTTGAAATTGAATTTCTATAAATACAAAGTGCTATGAAATATTAATAAGAATATTATTGAGCCACGGACCGGTCACTGTTCACTTATTTATTATACATTAAAGCTATTTAAGAAAAATAAGAAACGCACAGTCCTTGGAAACAATTAAACTTAGAGACAGTTGAAATAAAAAATCTAAAAGTGTTTTACTGCCGAGTAACAAGTGTAGGCAACTGGCGACTGGCGGAGCTTACTGAGGAAACTGTGGGTTTAAATAAACTAACTCATGTACAAACATAAGACTCGCCACTCACAAATATATTGTAATTACAAATATATTAAGATTTGTAGCAAAGATACAATCGTTACTAATATTTTTATATCGATAAAATTCATACTCACAGCAGCAAGGATTTGGAATATTAAACGAATGAAAAAATCGTCACGTTATTATTGAAGGGAAGTAATGGGAATACAATAGAAGTAGCCTTAAATTGTGTAACAAAAGGAACATACACACACACACACACACACACACACACACACACACACACACACACATAAACTGACTGTGAAATAACAAACAATAAAAGAGGTATTTTGATGAGAAATGTCTGACATGTCTAATCAGCACACTAACGTGTATAGAATGTTTTGTATAGCGATGTTGAATATGACCCTAGAAGGATTTTATACGTCATGTCTTATAACATAGATCTTAGGATGCTGCTTGAAGGCATGTATCTATCGCGTATATGATGAATTTCTAAACAACATGAAAAGAAACGTGGGATATATGTACATCGTTTACTACGTTACAGATCAACAGCGAGCGGTGATCACGAATCATTGACCACAGTTCGAGTCCCGGCGGATGCACAAATTAACTGTTCGGGAGCTCTATTAAAAACATTAAGTCAATTATCGCCCCTATCACGCCCCCATAGAGATCAAAATGACACGTTGTCCAATTTCCTGGAGTGGCGTCACACCTCATTCGTAAAATTCGTAGCGTCCTGTGTCCGATTAGAATTAGGATTATTATAAATACACTTTATTAGATTTCATATTTTGAAAGTGACGGAAACCGGAACCTACAGCTTTGGGCCGGAAATAGAAGGAAAATTAAATAATGTCACAAAAAAGTAGTTGTTAGTGTTATATTACGGCTGGCAATCGAATAATGACGAACTATTTAGTTCATGAAACGGAACATCCGACTTCTAACCTCAGCTTTATTTAATCAAAGCGAGTTATGTAATTAATAAGGCTGGTGATGAACTTTATTACATTAAAATAAGGTCCAAGTTACGATAAACGACGTCCATAATCGTGACGACGTGATGATAATCGATGTAGTGTGGCCGATGGATGTTCAGTGACTTTATCACAGTTAAGAGATAAGGAAATGATCCAAATATTAAGTTTGGATTAGCTTTAAGCGACGGTTAAGTCACGGTTCAACTTCAGCTCACCTTCTAAGTTAAGCATAAAACTTGTTTCCAATCTATCGTTTTGTTAGTACTTATTACTAAATACGTGATCGGATAAAAGGGCATGATTCACCTACAGGATATAGACAGAAATTACCACGACAAAAATATTGAAATACTCTAAATAGTTAAAAATAACGCCTACTATGTTCACCGCTATGTGTATGTTTTCTCCTTACATTAAAACAACAATACATTAACTGCGCAAGCGCATATTTTTACGGTCACATGGCGATATGAATGCAATCAGATGTAGTTAGTTCACCGTGGGACGCGGTATTGATGGACTCATTTGATTCATTTCTCCGCTTCTGTTCTGTTCTGGCTCTTTTATTTATAATATTTAGAAGTAGTTTGTGTGCAGCCAATTATAAAATGTTATAATAATGATGACACGAGCCCGCCATCTCCGGCGACACTTTTCAACTTCCTCTAGGACGGGTATAGAAATAAAAGATGCGCTTTTACCGGAACTTTCTTTTTATTGAAGCAAACGTGTTTCACTTGTAACATTTGACGTGTTTTCATTGAGTTGCACAATGCAGTGTGTACGGATCGCTTGTTACGATCTTCCCCGTAACTTCCTGTAAGGGGAGCAGGTGTGTCAGCTTACCCCGTCGGAGCCCTGCGTGTTCCTCAGGGCTGCCCTGTCTCGTCCGCGCGTAGTTCCCTTCCTCAGTATAGTCCGTGCCGCCGCTGGACGCGAGTGTCATGGAGCAGCGAGCGCCGGTCCCCGCTCCTCGGATGCGATTAGCTTTCCATCCGGATAATATCCACGTGAGTTAGCGGTCGTTACATATTAGTTATTGATAATATAAAAACTTTAACAGTGATATGTATTTTTTCTGCAGAATGATTGTATACTTTTGAAGTTCGCACCGCGGCCGTGGGAACCTGATTTGCTACAATCCTTGCATTCTGATTCGTTGACTAATAATTTTATAAGCTCGCTGAACGTTTGGTGCAATTTTTGCGGTATTTCCTCTATAGCCTAATATATTATATAAACCCACTTACGCAATCAGTTTGCTAGATGACAGGATATTTAAACGACACCTAATTTTGTGCACAAAAATGGTAACCAATTTGTATTGGTTTGCAAAATTAAAAACATTTTTGCATTATAATGACTCATAACTTGATGTAAAATGTCAAAATTAGTGAGGGATTGTTTATATTTTTTAGTTTACTTACAAAGATGTCGGCTAAACGTTAACTTTCTTAACAATAATTTGTTATTGCATCCCCGTTGCGGTAAGACTTTGCGGCTACATAGTAGTGTACAGGATGTCAGCTGTAAGGATATCTTCTTTGACTCAACTTAAAATTTTCTTTTGTATTGTGAAATACATTTAAGACTTCGGACCGGTCCCGTTACTGGTCCACTCTGCCGGCGACGCTGACAAAGCCGCAGGGATAACAGAAATATTACAAAAATGGTGTTTTACTATGTAACATTTCCGTTCTTGCCTAAAATACTTTGACGCGTGCTTTATTATATAATTTCTTATTTATATTTGTAACTCCTGTTTCCTATAGCATTTAAAGAGCTGACAACCTTGTAATGTTTCTTTTATTTAGTAATGTGAACTCGTGTCTCCATAGACGTCAGTATATTATAAGTTACACATGTAAGTGCGTCACTAATGCACACACTCTCAGCTGTTCTTTCCTGTTTTTTTCTTAATGTCCTGTTTCCTTTTATCTCTTTAATGAATCTTCATGTTTTTGCGAGGTTTATGAATGTGTGTAAGAACTATTTTCAATTAAATTCCCTTCCTCTCTGAAACCTTACTGTTCATTGGAACCATTTGACCATTTTTTGACAGCGATTTTATAGCAGATATTGTATCAAGTATCAAGTTAATAAGAAAGTTTTATTAATTTCTGCTAAAAATTATGTATTTTTTGGAAAGTCCAAGCAACCTAACCAAGGATTTGTTTTGCAGACAACAATCAAAGTGTACGCCCGATGTCTCCGTCCGGACATCGAGTACAAGACCTTGTCGGTGACGTGGGGCACTCGCGCCAAGGAGGTGGTGGCGACCCTGCTGGGGAAGTTCCGGATGAGGCACCGGGACCCGAGGCTGTTCTACCTCAGCATGGAGGTCCGAGTGAGGGCCGCGGGCCTGAGGACCACTCTACTGCTAGATGACGACGCGCGCCCCGCCGCACTTCAGGCCTGTCATCCCAAGGGATATTCCAAGTGAGTCTCCACTACTCCCCGAAACGATACTCAGAATATTCAGTCTGATCGAATTTGTTACGAACTGAATATTCCTCTTGGAAGGCTGTACATAAACTTTTCGAAAACCAAAGATGTAATATTTCATGAGTAAATCAAAAGTGACTTCTGAAAAAAGATGTTCTTAAACAGCGTATTACGGTCAATGTTTTAAGTTTTAACTTATTGAAAAATTACTACTACTATAATTACTGTCCTAGTTAAATAACAATTCAGTAAGTGCCTATAAGATGTCACGGCTTTTGATTGCATGTTGAAAGTATTTACTCATTACTTTATTGGGTTTCAACTTCTCGCTAAAACAAAAGGTATATTAATCAGTATTTATAAGTAACAATTGTCAACAATATAAAACCCTTTGATTCCCTGAAGACAGACCACCGGCTAGCGTTCCCAAAATGTCGGTATTTTTGTCTCTTTCCCGTCCCCTTCCGGCCGCTCTATTTCTGGATAGAAACAGTAATAAAAAACTTTAAAAATCCCATACTTTATTGACCGAGTGTATCGCGTTACGTATAACAACACATGGTGCATGGCATTGTTTACACTGTACGCAAAGTACGAACTAGTGTTGCTTAATACATATTACCTATACATAGACACCGCTCAGGGAACCATTTAAAATATTATATACACGAAGTACGTAATACGGTTCTTAGGTAAACTACTCTTCTCATGACAATTTATAGTCTCTGACAGATACAAGTGAATAGCCCAGCACTAGTATTGTAATTTAAGAAAGGAAATATTTACTTTGGTCATTGATTGGTCACTCTACGATTAATAGGTCCCATTGAAATAGTTTTAGTTAGCACTGTATATATTTTATTAGTTTACATGTAACCGCTGGTTAAATCTTAAACTTGTAATGGTACCAAATGATGGGTGCTTTTTTAAAACTAATATATTGTATTCATTCCAGGTTCTCCCTTCAGATGCGTCCAGGAGGTCTCGTGAAGATATACGACTCGGCGCTGATGTCTTCCTCTCAATACAAGTGTATCCTGGCCAGTGAGAGGACCACGGCTGACGAGCTCCTCGCTATATTACTACACTGCTATGATTCAACGGAGGGAGTAGAACGATTTTCGCTCTATGAGGTTAGCGTCACTATGACGTCAATATTCTGACATAATAATATTTAATCAAGTTCTAAATATTTTATTTGTTTTGGTCATTCCAGGTGTCGTCATCTCAAGAATACGAACGGAAATTACATCCAGACGACTTACCGCTGATGGTGCAGCGCGCTTGGCCCCAAGACAGCGACTGTCACTTCAGAGTAAGAAGAAATCCACGGGCGCCACCGCTCCCGCCGCGGACTCTCCCCATACCTTCCCTCTCTCTCCCTGCCCCTTCACCGGAACCCGTGCAAGAGGACGACGAGCCCTCCAGGGCCCTATCAGCCCTGTCTCTTGAGTCGGAAGGAGACAAGAGATATAGTCCCGTGTACAAGTTTCCCAGCATAAGTTACTGCAGGGAAACAAAAAATGACTATCTTTACATCTGACTAGCGACGAACCTAGTCAGAATGAGAAGATACTTGGAGAAAGACAAGAGAACTGTGAGAAAGAGACTCGAGTGAATTGTAAATAGGTGATTGTGCATAGTGTAAAGTAATGTAGAGACGGTTGGTCCGGGCCAAAAGGAACCAAAGAGGTGTTACGGCGGGAAATGCGTTGAAGGCACCGAGGGTAGGAGACGGCCCTACGAGTTTGTTCTTAAGGCGGTTTACTGTACTGAATGTATGCACACTACAAAGTCTTGGAATTCTTGTAATCGTCCATTTATTGAAACACTGTTTGTTTTGTATCTAGTCTAAGTTGCCTTGCAACCACGGAATCTTATGAGAAATCAAAATTGTATTGACCATGCTCAAAGCGCACGGTATTGTAGACAGTATTGTGTAACGCTAGAGTTGATTACTGTGTGTTTTTGCATGGGCGGCGCTGAATTATGTAAATAGGTAATTGTAACTAGCTAGTAGAGACCAAAGAGGCAAGCGATTAAATGAAATAAGAATTATTTATCTGTTATGTATTGTGATGTTTATTTATTAAAGTGCCGGTGGCGGCTCCCCGGCGGGCCGCTGCTGAGGGAATCTATCAAGGACGTCATAGAATATATTGTTTTCTTCTAACTCTTGTTTTATTTTATTCAAAAGTAACATTCAGAAAGATTGCTCCACCTACTATAGATATACTTAACGCAAAAACAATACACTGTCATTTTGAATATTCTCTATTCTCTCTATTCCAATTTATGAGGCGTTGTTTGATTCTTATCATAAAAAGACTACCGTGCAACATATCAAACAAATGAAAAACAATGGCGACAACAAAAGCGAACAAGATGATCGAATTTGTTTCTATATCGTTTCTGTATCTGTCTTTACAGTGTAACGATATAACATTGCATGACAGAACTGAATTTGGCTAGAAACTCTGACTGCTGGAAGCAAATGAAGATATTGTTAAAATAATCCCTACTTGCATTTTTAAAAATAGCAATGAAATAAAACCTATAAAATTAATTCCACCGCGTTATAATTCGAACAGAAAACTGTCAGTCAGTGACTATGGTGAAAGATACATTTTGCTTTCCTTTTATCTTTTACTAGGACTTATGAGTTTTCAACTTTATTACCCGAACAGGAAGAGCGACACGACAAACTTTTATTTTATACATTTTTATGAGTGTTTTGTCTCATGGACCTCGCACTAATGCTGGTCTGATGCTAATGAGACTTCGGTTCAGAAAAAAGTTATAACTGTCCATGGTGTTGTCGGACACATCTTAGGATCTATATATCTTGTGTGTTAGGATCAAGCCACCCTGAACAATTGGATCGTTACAGCTCAAGGAGTGCGTATTGACTCGTTCCTCAGGTGACTAGAACAAAAAACTTAAATAAAGATTTTCCTTTCCTTTTATGTCCTTGTCCGCCGGTTGTAACGCTACATGCGACAGGCAGAGAAAAAAATTGAGGTCTTCAGAGATGCTTCCTTATCTTTTTCATTATGGATTTACGTAATTTGCTATCAGAGATTATTTAATACGTTTTTGGTCAGGTCTTGTGAAATATTTGAATGTAAGTGAAACACGTCGGTCGATATAAAGTATTTTATTTACAAATGATTGCAACAATGAAGTACAGACGATGCATTATAATTACAAGAGTATGTCCAAAAAATGGGAAAACAGATAATATCTCACGGCACTTAAATTATATTTAAATTTTATACATTTCACGCAAAACAGCGCCGTGGCTTACCTAACTTATCTAGACGATCGAAAGCTATACAGTGCTAACTAATCATTTACGATCACACTTTGAAAAATAAATAGGGATCGAACGAGACAGCCGAATAAAGAATCTCGGGATTCTTGGACCAGGACTCAAGGCATTTCAAGTTAATTACTCCTTACACTAAACTCCTCGATCATTATATATCTATAAATATTTCTTTAATCAAAACGTTCTCAGGGTAACTCCAGTCGAACGTACAGAGGTGACGGAGACGTCTCACAAACTTTGGCGAAGACAAAACATCGATACATTCCATGAAAGCAAATCAAAATAAGGAAAGGCGACAAACACAACGCGTCACGTGCGGCTAACAGACAAGTGGCGGGCTGCGGCTCGCGGGACCTCGTCCGCAGGAACTCAAGATACGTAGATACGAAGAAACACTGAAAGTAACCGAGGGAGGAGCTGACCCGCAGCCGGAGCGGGGCTGTGATGTAGCTGGAGTGTGAGGGAGAAACACAAGCCGACCGTCCTCACTGCACTCTGGCGGAAGGAAGCGTGCCACAAGCTCAGCGAAACAGAACCGGACGCACCCGCACGCACCCGCTCCCGCACCCGCACCCAGCACGGACGCGCAGGTCGTACAGTATCAGACTTATCGAATCTTAAGCACTAACGTATCCAGCGACCGACACTGGCCGAGGAACATGAAGGTGGCGCCAGTTACTAAAACGATACTAATGTGGCCGGCGACGTCCGAACTAAACGTAAGGAGGACGCGCCACGGCCTCTCACTAGCTTCACTGGCGGACACGCGGCTCACTCCCAGCCACAAGCGGACGGTGAGGAGAGGAAGCGTCAGAGGTGCGGGCAGCGGCCCGGGAGACAGGGGGCGGGCAGCGGCGGGAGGGAGAGAGGGTTTGGGGGCGCTAGACCGCGTTGAGCGCGCGGCGGGACGATCCGTACTCGTCGGAGGGCTCGCGCTCCCTGGGCCGGCCGGGGCGCTCCTCCCGCCCGCCGCCGTAAGGTTCCCGGCCGTAGGGCTCCCGACCGTAGTCCCGTGTGTAGTCGTGGCCGTAGGCCTCGCGGTCGTAGGGCTCGCCGTGCGGGTAGTCGTGCGAGTAGCCCTCGTGGTAGTCCCTGGAGTAGTCTCTCGGGTAGCGCTGGTAGTGTTCACGAGGGTAGTACTCCTCCTCTAGCCTCTCGGGCCTCGGCGCACGGGCTCGCCCTGCATCAGACACGGAACGTTACACGTGGAGCGGGAGGAGGTTGTAAGGGTTAGTGTGCACGCGGGGGTTCGTTATGGCGAGGGAGTCACGCCACACTCACGGCTCCAGGTGAAGCTCTCTCCGCACTCGGCCCGGACTGGGCAGCACGCCACCGGTCGCCTCTGCTGCGGAAAAGCACACCTACTAAAGCAGCTGCAGAAGCGAACATCGACACTTCTGGAATCTGTGACGTCATCAGAACCCTGATACATCGGAGGCCGGAGACTGAGCTGGCGCGGCGCGGTGTGAGGGTCACGTGTGATGGTCTTGAGGAGGTTAGCGGACGGGGAAGCGACAAAATGCCGTCGAAGTGAACAATAGAGCTGTTAGTATTGCCCCCACCCCGGTTAGACAAGCTGGTAACGATTTAAATGGTCAACCTGGAAATGCTTCGTCGGTGACGGCTATGTAATGGGCTGGAGATGGTCCTGCGAGGCTAATGCGCTTGTCCAGAGGCTTGTACTGAAATGAACAGATGACGTCAGTGCATCGTGACATGACTCGTGCTGAGCGTGACGCGTCCTCTACGGCTAAAACTGTACAGTACCGTTATATACAACGTTAGTGATGTTTCTGTGACATACGTCTACAGACTAGGATCGATCTAATTCGTTTTCAAACTAATAATGTGAACTACTTCAAGCAAAAAGCGACGTCACCACAAACATCGATTCAACCTCCAGATGTAAGGGAAACATGACTGAAGAAGATTTAAAGAAATGTAGTTTGGAAGAGAAAGCTGGGGAGGTGGTGCAGGAGTGCTGGTGATGATAGGACGAGAGACGTTTGTACAGTGTTCTAATAGAAACTCGCTAGGAAATTAAATGAATACTAAGAGAACTACAAGGATGTCAGTGTGAGAGTCAAGCAGGGCGCAGTTAGTAATTTTAATTGGTTACCTCTTCCCCTCTCGTAACTGTAGGAGTCGGACCGCTCCCGATGTCCGCCGGAGTGAGCGGGGGGATCAACACACGCACAGAACGGTTAGTTGGTTGGTACACACACACACACACACA
>DVQP01003388.1:0-10907 GCA_018231745.1 Danaus eresimus
ATATTACTATATTCAATGTAGTGTGAGAGATTTGTTGAGTCAGTATAACATTTAACTATATCATAATATATAATCTACGTGCAGGTCCTGTCTGCGCCGGAGTCGTCGGACTGAAGATGCCCCGCTATTGTTTATTCGGCGACACCGTCAACACGGCGAGTCGGTTCGAATCTACTGGAGTTCGTAAGTTATCATTTCGTCAACATTTGTTAGTGAGGCGTTCGCGCTCCTCAAAGTCTCATCATAATTGCAAGTGTTTTCATCAAGGTCATTGTTAAACATTAATGTACACGCACAAACATATCTTGACAATGTTAGTTTTGTATCAATTACATTTTTAATACAGTTGTTATGTATCAAGAAGTATACTAAACCGTATACAAATAGGTAAATAGTCCCCGGACATTCAAAATATGTCAAACTGTTTTTTTTATTCCTTTAGCTTTAAAGATCCACTGCAGCGGCGCGTGCAAGTCTCTGTTGGATCAGCTGGGAGGATACATCCTGGAGGAGCGCGGCGTGGTGTCAATGAAAGGCAAGCGGGACCAGCTGACGTGGTGGGTGTGTGGGGAGGAGCCTCACGCCAGGAGACAGGCGCCACAGCAACACCAACGAAGCTCACTCAAGGCGCGCAACTGGAACAACCAGGGCAGCCTGCATAGGTTAGTCTTAGGACTTGTTAAGACACGAACTTTCCGCTAAATATCACTAAGCTTACTCAACTCTTGTCAGGGTTCCGTTCTCTATCACAAATTCTATTGACTTGATGCACTGCATTTAATTGAGACCCCCCCCCCCCTACCACCCCGTGACGCTGTCAAAGCCAATAGGGTTACCAGCTACAGTCAAGTCGAAACTAAATTTTTATTAAACATAAGTATATATTTTTTCATTTCTTTAAGTATTTAAAAGTTGCAATATAATCTCTGATTGATCAATAATATTATAACTTTTTTGACAGATGTTGCAGTTTAGAATCTCCAAAGAAACTTCGATTTGCTTCGGGCAGTCATTTAGAATCGCACACGGACAGTGTCCTTCACCATAGGAGTGATGAATATTTGATGGAGGTATGACAGCTTACTTTGTTTCATTTCTATCTCGGTCCTTGTCCCTTGTCACGACCAAATTTTACATCAATATAAATCTCAATCTTTATCTTCTCTTGACGTATTTTCACAGACACAAATGTCAGTACTCGATTTTTGTGTGAAAAAGTAACAAGCACGATAACATATTCTGTATTCTGATAAACTTTTGATACCTTTTCTCCACATTAACTCAATAAATCAGGCTACTCCGTGTGATAATTGGTCATTAATATAAACGAAATACTATTATAAGTTTGTATGTATATGTTGAGGTGGTTGGCGAGGGCGGGCGGCCAGCTCTACTAGAGGCTCCCCTGCGGGATCACGCGGCCAGCGTGTCGTGTCCCGTCATCGAGGCGGCCGGGGACATCCAGCTCGTGGTGCCTCCCCGCGACCCCGCCGCCGTGCCGCTCCTCGCCGACGCCTAAGCCCGGCCGTGTTCCCGCTCGGAACATAACGCAGTCCGCTTCGCTCGCACGACGATCCGATCGGAACTCTAGTGTTGCATTTTGTGAGGAGTAGTGATCTTTAGCGTAATGTGATCTATGTCAGTATTATTGAGAGACCTCGTTCGATAGAAATTATTTAATAACATTAAACTCTTATTTCACAATTGACGGTAACATCGTTTTACTTACACGTATTATTTACAACGGCATATCATATACATATAACGCAATATACATAGTGGGCGGGGGGTCGCTAGACGGCGGACTCCCGGTCGACCAGCTGAGGCGCGCGACGCAAGGACGAGGACGTGCTGCGAGCGCCGCCCCCGCCGCCGAAGATGCCTCGCAGCCACGAGCGGATCGCGAACCGAGGGATCTTGGCACCCTTCGAGTCCGCGACGTTCTCGAGCGAGCGCCACTTTTTGTAGAACTCTATGAAGTCAGAGTCGGGCACCTTGCGCTTGGGGCGGTCCAGCTTGTTGCAGAGGCTCGCCTGCCGCAGCAGCGGGCTGTCCTCGTCGGCACGCGGCGGCTCGTCCGGAGGAACGAGGGCGGCGCCGTTGTAAAGAGAGGAGGAGACGGTAGCGATGGCCGCGTCCACGTCGAGCGAGCGGGTCGTGTCGTGCCGGCGCAAACGCTCGCGAGCAGGAAGTACGTCCAGCGAGCGAGCGGGACGCAACGCGGCCGCGACCCCCGCCGCCACCGCCCCACAGGACAACGGACCCGTTTCCGGACACATGGCGCCCGCTCCCTCGCACGCCGTCGACGACGCTATGGAACTCAATGCTCGTCTGAGAAACAGAACAATGAGAATATTCATTACAACGTTACTTAACTCGATAGTGATTCAGAAGAAATGCAAACTATAAAATAAGTCGGTTATCATTGAGCTGTAAGCGAGGAGTAAATCGAAGTCATGTCATGAATGATTCGTATGGCGTGTTAATAAATGTGTCGTCATACGTACTTGGTGCTGGCGGCGTGGGCGGCGAGCGCGGCGCGTCGTACGAGCGGCTTCAGCTCTGTGCAACCCACACATCAACGCTTAGCATACTCTCAGAATAGCAAAAAACAGCCGAAGACAAACGAGTGGACAGTTTATATTAATGGAACATTAATATTCAAACAGAACTTCGTAGTCGACGGCGGTACTTATTGATGCAAGACTAATCTTGTAGCAAAAATATAAATAGGAGCATTGGGTTGTTTCATTTTGAACTCTATTCATGTTCAGTTGAGTGCGATTATGATTCCTAATATTCATTTCATCATTTCAAACAGACATGCAAAAAATGCATAAGCCGCTTACGTTAATCTAATTCAAATACCAAAATGCACCAAAAAAAATCAACAATTCAAAATAACTCGTTATGTAGCACAATAATTAATTTGTATTGATATTAATATACCAGAAATAGAAGGATGTCTAGAATCAGTCAAACGTGGACTTCGTCTCGGTCGACAGAACAGAGGTCGCTCCTCTCCCTCTACTGGCCGCTTCTGGATAGCTTTCTCGGTTGCACCCACCAGCCAGAACGTTTGCAACTAAACACATCATAGTCAATTAGTTTTCTTCAATTAGGTCCACTCGATAAAAGATACCATAATAATAAATTACATCACAGCAGTTCACTATAAAAATTGCAAGCAACAGAATATTCAATAGGTTTACCAAATCGAACGATAAATTAATATAATATATAATTAGGGCACAGCACTTCATCCCAGTATAAATCAAATATTATGGTTCTGTAAACACACCTGCCCCTTGCCCTTAATAGGTATAGTTCCTCGTGGCTCCACGATGTACCCGCCCAGTTTGTCAAGAGCTGTCTTACAGCTGGGGGAGATGTGTATACGGAGAGGCTCCCCGTTGGACTCCATACGGGAGGCCGTGTTCACTGTGTCGCCGAACAAACAGTAGCGAGGCATGGTCAGACCTACCACGCCGGCCACCACCGCGCCTACAAACATACTCCATTATTACCAAAGAGGATATTATTATGCTCAGGTCAATGAAAACTGGACAAACAAACCCGCGGCTTTTTAATATTTTCATAAGGTTATGAATATCATTGAATTGTTCATAATACTGAGCAAGCCCGCACCTGTGTGTATTCCTATTCTTAATTTCAAAATTTCGTTCGGTCTGTGAGATATTTTG
Source organism: Danaus eresimus (assembly GCA_018231745.1). Classification (NCBI taxonomy): domain Eukaryota; kingdom Metazoa; phylum Arthropoda; class Insecta; order Lepidoptera; family Nymphalidae; genus Danaus; species Danaus eresimus. The sequence continues at coordinate 3,705 of DVQP01003388.1, forward strand.
TGAGTTTTCACGGCATTAAGGAGCTCCAACGCCATTGATGCTATTTCGCCAACGTGTCTATCGTTATTTCTTATTGGAAGACCAGATACCTGGAAATTAACAATTTTATTATAAAAAAAACGTCACACCTTAACTACTTTAAAAACTTGGAAAATATTACGTTCCTGGTTTTTTGCAGGGCACAAAAATTATCATATATTTTAAAATCAACGGACTGTTTATTATATTTAAGTATCCACTCACCACCATGTACGCGTCCCCTATAGTTTCCACTTTATAGACGTCGTAGCCTCTTATGATCCTGTCAAACACTGTGTAGAGGTCGTTGAGGAAGTTAACAACCTGTAGCGGAGTGCTCTCTGCGGACATGGCCGTGAAGCCGACTATGTCGCTGAAGTAAATCGTCACAGAGTCAAACGACTCCGGCTCCACACCCTCGCCTGTAGTCAGCCGATGTGCGACCGACCTGTAACAAAATTACATACGTATTTTGCATCGCCTTATCTATGAGAGTGCCAAAAAAACAATACATAATATAAAAAGAATATAAAAAAAGTTAAAATCTATTCTACTATCTACTTATCATGCGAAATGATAATTCTACTACATTCGAATTAGAATAAGCAAAATATATCATGTACTTCAGAATCTAAAAAACTCATAAAATAATTATAATTAATACAATCGTTTTCAGTCAAAACTGGCATTCTTACGATTGCCAATATCTAATACACAAACACCTGAAAATATAAATCAATCTTATAGAAAATAATATTAAACATGCTCCGTCACAATTGATTACCAGAACTGCCACTACAAACTAAACAAATATGATAAGTCGCACGTAAGCCGAGTCCAACACCGACCGGCACCCTTAGTAGGAGTTACATTCGTAAACCGAAACTAAAACCGTTCTCAGGTTATTCATTAGGTAATGTACTATTAAACGGTACGTTGCTACGTTGACGTCTGTAAACTCATACTACGGGCACGGAATGGGCATGACCGGGTTCAAAGCAAACACTATGTTATAATGTTAGTAACCGCGACACATCACTGAGACGAAGCGATGTTCCCGCACCTACAGCGGACAGACCATATTAACTACTATCACCAGTAGAGAGTTAATTACCTCAAGACATTTTCACGACATTTCTATAATGGATTCAACCCCCACATCTGGAAAAGAACACAAGTACAACAAAGTGAATACAGTTATCTTTTTTTTTCCTTTCATCACGAGAGCATGTACCACTGCTTTACATCTAGTCCATTCCGATGGTACAAACAAAGCTTACGTCTTTCGATCACGACTCCAGATTAAATTAGAAAACTTTCCAGATTATTTAAGGATCTTCTTTGAGAGCCGTTTGGATGTTTGGTTAAGACTAAACCCAATCAATGAACCTTTATATATTATATAACCAAGTCTATACTCGCGTCATGTTTCATGAAAAAATTATAATGGTACGTCCAATGAATCAATTTTAATCTAACAGTCAATAAAATGGGGAAATTTGTGAGGAATTGATGTATGGATGTTTATTGCTCAACCAAAATACTAGCAAATAAATTTATATGAAGCTATAAAGAGATAGCTCAGGTTATTGTTAGATTCAATGTTATAGCAACATCCGAGTCCGCGCGAGGCCGCGGGGCGCAGCTAGTATATAACGAGATATCTGGACTGAATGTAAACCAGTGCACACCGCTGCAGTCGGCCGGAAGCGATGCGGCTTGTTGTATTTGCGTCTCCCTGTTGTGTTTCATTAATATACATCGACATACTTACATTAGTTACATAACATCACCTCGTTTAACAAACGCCGTACATGCAAAAAGGAATTATTCATCGGGTCTTGGTATTAATTTAATCATAATATAAATCTCTTATATTCCGAACATTTATAACGTGCAATGTAACAAATCAAAAGCATTCACCATTTACTTCAACATCTGTGATATAAATTTTACTTTTGATAAGAATCCTTTTAATAATATGGGCAGATGATTCGATTGCGTCCAAAATATGTTTACATATTCACTATCTAGCGATGTCACATCGTATGATAGGGAGCTTGTTAAACATTAAACATACACATAATATATTAATAAAGCCACATCGAAATGTTAAATCAGGCGACAATCATTTAACGTGGACGCGTCTAATATAAAGTACATCGTATGGCGGCGCATAACATACAACTGTACGGACTCACTCTGGCAACATTCTGTGCAGCAAGTCCTCTGTCTTCTGCTTCTCTTCAAACAGAAGCCTGGTCCTTTCATTGACTAGTTCTTCCAAATTATTCGCGTACTTCTCCATCATATCCATCATTTGATCCATTATGTTCCTGGACCTGAAAAGTACATTATTGCTACGTTAATAACGATGTACGTGTTTTGGTAACGCACATATTATTATTGAATATAAGGTAACTTAAGCTAAAGGTTGCTGTTAATTATCTTAAAATCTTAGTTTTCATATATAGAAAGAAAAGTAAATCACGCATTAAAAATAAATGTGTGATATAATACTGGTTACTTCTAAAGAAAAGTTGAGAAAATAATTAATAAAAGCGCATAAAAAAGGCTCATTGTCTTTTACATATATAAAATATCTACAGTAATTTATTTAATGTTTATTATTCCGTTTGATTTTTTGACAAAACGTTTTCAAATAAGGCAACCTATAAATCTCTAGTTTCAAAAAAGGCCGTATTTCTTTTAAAATAACAAAATATCTTGTAGTGACGAATTGTTACTTTACTAATTTAAAAAATAAAGTTGCTGATGGATCCGTCTCACTCTGAGTGGTCACCATCTAGCAAATACAAGAAAAAAGTGACGTCATTTCTTCATTTACGTGTAGTATGTTACGTCATTTGTAAATAATAATTAATGAAGTCAATTGGCACCAAAACAATTTATTTAACACAAACGACCCTTAGAGTAATATTAAATACTAATTCCCATGTTAAAATCATTCCAAGTCGTTTTCCTTTAATAATTCCAATGGCCGACATAGCCTGTCTCCACATATAGCAGCTTCATTAACCTTATGATATAATCATACATATACTAACTTGCCGGACTTCATCCTCTTGAGCCTGGCGCGCACTGCTGGGAAATCTGGTCGTAGTACGGGATCCTCGGCCCAACAGTCCCTCATACAACCTACCACGTAGTCTTCCACGTCCAGAGCGCGCGTGTCCGGCCGGAAGGACTCCTCACAGCCGCGGCGGCCGCGCTTCACACGCTCCACAATATCTGCATACAGTACGACACGAATTAATATCTTACATACTACATTATAAGTGCTTAAGCACTGCACCGAGTTGTTTTATAAATTCAAAATGGCAAATATACAATACAGAATAACACGAAATATATTTTTGGAGCAAGAAACTGGATAAAAGAAAGAGAAATACTTAAATGTGTCATCATTAATTTTATTACTAAATCATAATCGGTTCTGGTATAATTTATTTCTTTATCCTTTAAGATACTTTGTTTTTCAACAGACAAATAAAAAACCATTACCTTTAGGTTCTAACGACGTCGATCCAAAGGGTCCTCTCCTTGCGATTATTTCGTACAGTATGATACCAAACGCGTACACATCTCCTTTCTGCGAGCCCACAGTACCGTTGGGATCACCCAGTTGTCTCAACAGCTCTGGAGACTTCCACAACAGACCTGAAGGACGTTAAAAAAATATTGAAAATATGTAAAAGAAATACATTATTATTATTTACATGTGTGTGTGTATGTATAGCAATTACTCACCTCTATAGTACTGATGCTCCCCAATATATTCGTTTTCAGCGCAACATCTCAATTCATGCAAACCAAAATCAGATACCTGGTACACAATAATAAAAAATCACTCAAACACACGCGTCTGTTTCAAGGACTTAATTAAAAAGAAATATTAATTAACCAATACCTGTAACATCCAACGTGAAGTAACAACGCAGTTCGAGGACTTGAGATTCCCGTGGAAGACCAACGGCGAGGAATGAATAAATATCATACCCTGAAAACACATCACACGCTGTATCGGTAGTGTACCGAGCACAAATGTAACCCACTCACTGAGCTCATGTGAATCATGTTGGATGAAAGAAAAATAATTTTCTTTCATGCAACATGATTCACATGAGGTGACGAAACAAAAGATGTTATAAATAAATTGATAACTGTTTACTAGATGGTTGTTAGCCTATCGAGGTTACGGAAACACAGCACTCGGTCCTAAATTATGACTAGCTAAGAAACAAAAAAAAATATAAAGGATAGATAAATCGAATACATTAGGAAAATATATCTTAATGATTTTAATTAGGCTTGCAGCGAATACTCGATTATTATTCGATTTTCGACCTATTCGTCGGCTCTTATTACTTAATTATTCGACCGAATACCGAATACTTTGTTGTAGAGAGGTCAATGGTAATATAAAAAGAAAAATCGATTCTTTACGTATACAACTTTCCATTTGTCTTGTGTGAATTTAAGTAGTCATCAATACATAACAGAGGTACATTATCGTCATATTATTTTAAAAAGGTAAGGATTCTATGTACATGTGAATTATTATATGTGAGTTATAATCAAAATGTAGCCGGGGGAAGATTTTCATTGATTTTACAATCACTTAAGTGGTCATTGATACATAAAATTTGATACACAGCCATGTTTTATATTTGAAAGTTGAGAATTCTTTTATGCATATAAATTATTCTCATAACCAAAACAGAGGGGGAACTTGTAAATGGTTAGGTGGGTTATGACAAATGCATAAAGACTAATTTTTATGCATATTTAAGTAGTGGCCAATTGACTTCCTTTTTTTCATATTTTTTTGAGTGAGCACATTACAACAAATTAGCCCAAAACAGACACGTACAAGTTTTGCCTGTAAAATGTGACCAAATGCATTTATCTAATATTCGGCTATTCGGTCACGGGGCTCGCCGAATATTCGGTATTTGGTACACTGCCGAATATACTATTCGTTGCAAGACTAATTTCAATATTAGTTCTAAAAATAAACAAAACCTTATAAAATATTACCTTAATGAGATCATGAACCAATGAAGATATAAACATCTTATCCAACTTGATATCTTCATTCTCTATTATATCCTAGAAAATAAAAACAACAATAACTATGACTTACGAAATAATTATTACAAAAAATATTTTTTATTCAAAGATAAATTAACTCTCGAAATGTATGAAACGCGAAAAATAATTTAATGCAATAACGTTATGTGTTTGTGTTTTCTTCGAGCTTTAGTTATAATATTTCATGTTTGTTAGTAGCTTCTTGGCGGGAATGGAGTTTTCTATATAATTTCGGTATATAAATTTGAATACATACATACAAGCTGCCCTTGGCGCAGTAGTCGGTGATGAGCAACACTCGGAGCGGTTCCACCACGGCTCCGATGAACGAGTTGAGGTTGTCGTGCCGGAGCTCGCGGAGGAGACGCATCTCCTTCATCACCTCGCGGCAGATGTCCTGCGACAGGTACATACAAACATCAAAATCAAAGTCAATACTTTAATTTATATCGGAATTAATGACAGGTATATGAAAATTTTTTAAACATAGTATTAACATTTCGTATTTTTTTAAATACGTGTCTGTCGCTAACCTTTTTCTTGGTAAACTTCAGTTCTTTTATTCTGACCATATTCCCTCTATACTGAGCCGTCGGCGCGAAAATTTGCGTCCAACCTTTGCTCTCGTACGATATACCGCTAGCTACGCTTAACTGAAAACGTTTAAATTCAGAATCATTAATCGGATACGCATGAAAATTCTGTAGTAATATAATTAATTAAGTGTTAATAAAGAAATATAAAAATTATAAGGCTTTATAGTGAAGTATAGGAAATTTAACTGATATTAAAGCCACAATGAAAATTAAACTTAACCAACTGCTTTTACATCCCACACGATATACCATGGCAGATGATTTCGTTTTCATCCACTGTCATGAAATTTATATTAACTACTATAAATCAGGATGTATTGAGAACAGAACAAACTCGTTGAACAAACATATATTTTTTTCAAATACATATAATATGATTACCTTACTCGGTGAACAGATGAGTCCGCTGCCCAAGTATCCGTCTATGTCCTGGGGATCGATCTTCCACAGCAAGCCTTCGATTTCCTGTTCGATCTTCCACTTCCTGTATATGCTGATAGTGACCACCAAGGCGCAGAACAGCGTCACTCCCAACGTCCCGGCCACCACTAACGACGTTATTTGTGAATCGTCTTTCGGGCACTTCTCGTTGAGGAAGCCGCAGGAAGGCTCGTCTTCCGGCTTCACGCTGTCGGGCCAGTCGATTGGTAGTTTCGAATTCAATTTATATTCCTGTACAGGTATATGAATGAGTCTTTGATAAACGAAAAATACATATACATATTTTAACTCTAATGTGGACACAACGATAATATATGAAAAATTTATATAAACATTACAACAAAAAAGTATTAAATTTTTATATTTGAATTGTTAACCGACCAATTTAAAGGACATTCGAAGCCCAGTGCAGCATTACAACTATAAATCGTAACATAATATAATTTTGGCATAAATTTTATTGACAATCACCTTTTCTAAAAATATTTCAGCTATTTTAATAAAATTTTATCTGTTTTATGAATAAGTTTACATGATAAGAGTTCTTACGGGAAACAGTTTGGTGCTTTGTTGGAAGTGACCGACGGGGATCATGCTGTGTGTGCAATTGATTTCGTCGTCCGTAAAGTTGGCTGGTTTGAAAGCCAACAATGAGAAGTTACCCTCGGAGTCGGCACGCTCGTCCAATCTAATGGACATTCCGGATACACCTGCACAGATAGTAATATTATTTATTGACCATACTTAATAATATAGGTATGTTTGATATAATTTATTTAATTATGATACATAAAAAACTTGCAACATATATATATATATGTAACTTACTATTGAATGGTGTGGTTGAAATCATTTTTGCGACGATGTGTGTCCCGTTGGTAACAATGCTTTGTAACTTTTCATATGTAAGCGTTTCATTCTTATACGTGGTCTCCTCCTCGATGATCTGGTGCAGCGCCGTCGCGTACAGTTTTACAGAGTCATACAAATACGCCGCGTAGATGGAGACGTACTGAAAAATATAATATAATAT
>DVQP01003389.1:0-10907 GCA_018231745.1 Danaus eresimus
TTGCAATGGCCACGTTATATTTTCACATCACTTGAAGAATTAGTAGTTGATATAGCGCAGTCGACGTGGTGTGACTTTTAAATTAAAATAATTAATTGTTTTTATTAATAGTTAACAAGTTTAGCCCAAAATTAATTCGTCTACTGTAAGTTAACTTAATCAATTTCGAATATAAATAAGGTCAATAAAAACATAAAAATTTGTTGTAAATTTTACTCAAGTTTATATTTACAGCGGCTTTTATATAAATACCTATCAGAAAAGGGTTACTATTAAGTGTGATAAATCGTATATTCATTTAAAATAACATTACACCTACTAAGAAAAAATAATTGTATGAAAAATTTCAGTTAAAAATCTAATAGCCCGAGAGCCAGCTGGAAATTTAGTTAATAATTTTTTCTCAATAACTAATTGGTGATAGGCATCAGATAATACTATCATAAAGCCTCATGGCCGTCAGCTGCGGCACGGCTTTTACACATTCACAGGCTGTGATTTTAACCTTTGCTTTTTGTCCTATTTTTTATAATGAATATTTTTTATCAATTAACTAGTTAATTTGCACTAAACAAAATATATTCAAATATTGGAATATATCTTAAATGATTTGATTGTATTCGTATATTTTTAAAAATATTGAAACACAATATTTGTCTCACTACAACATTGGTATTGAAGTGCTATGTCGACTAATTAAAGAGACTTCCTTTCCTTTTTAAATACGATTTTAAATATTCTTCTGCGATAAATAATAAAATCAGGCAGCACTAAGTCGAAGGAATCCTTGTCGCCTGAGCTTTTAAATAGTCAGTAAAGGCTTCTAGCTAACCTCTACGTATCGACCTTCATAGTGTCAGCTGACGATTTTGCACCGAGATATAGCCAGCTCATGTATATATTTATCAATAATTACATATCAGCTATCATCAGGTAAATTTTTATTTGAGAGGATATCACTGAAAATGAAGATTTTTTTTCAACAATGCGCTATTTTTAGCCAGCTGATTATTTTTTTAGTTGAGTGATTGGGTTAGCTATAACTTGATGATATATTTTTAGAAGAAATGAGTGAATGTTTTTTTTTTCTTCAAGCCGGACAGGATACAACCGCTCACTCCCCCCCCCCCCCCCCCACCACCACCAAGCCTTAGCTGACGTTTACGAGGTTCTATGGTTCGTATATTTGATGCATTTTATTAAATATTCACTTAAAAGGAACTTGGTAATATAAATCTGTAACTGGCTCTCGGGCTATAAGTGATTACAAGCACAAAAAAAAGGATTTCTTTCGTGGCTACGTAAAACGGAATTTTTTTTTCTATATTTTAAATGAAAGCTACTAAACTACAATCACAATTGTAACTTAACTTGTGTGTGTAATTTGAGGTTTCATAAAAATATATCAGAATTCAATAATTACAAAATAAACTGTATGTTTAGTTTAATCTCAAAAAATAATCATCATCATCATGATCATCAGCCTATCAGAGCCAAATGCCAAACAAAGGCCGCTTCTCACATGTCAAAATATAATAATTTTTAAAAGTTCAAATTCAGATTCTACTGCGTAGACAAAACTATGATGTTAGGCTCTACGATGGGATCATATTGTTATAATTCATATTTTCATCAATTTAATTAAAGCCTCGTAATATACCTGAAAAAAAAATTAAATGTGTACTTGATGAAATCTTAAGAGATCATGACGCAAAAACAACAGGATGTTATAAGTTTGACGTGTATGTCTGTCTGAGGTAACGTAGTTCCCAAACGGATGAACAGATTTTAATGCGTTTTTTTTTTGTTTGAAAGCTATATCCTTTGAGAGTGTTTTTAGCTATGTTTATACAACATTACATGCAGTTGGCTTGCAAGCATCTGTGAGATCTGACATTTGAAATAGTAATCTCTTCTGAAACCACTGACCTGGTCTCCTGTTAGAGCTCGAAGATAGGAGACGTAACCCTGGACTGCTTTTTAGTAAACCCATCGAGTTTGGGCTCGTTGAATTTGTCTTGACTGGGTCTCTTTATTTTTCTCATTGGGTCGGGGGTTTTATTATTTTTTTAATTTATGTTAGATATAATACTAACAGTACTTACTTATCTCTTAGTACCTTATTTAAAGCACACCTTAATTGTTACCCTGAATATATTTGTAGAACAATCGCTATACAATTGTGTCGTTATGTTTGATCGACCAAATAGATGTTTGGTAAATTGATGAATGGTCTGTTACGCAAGATAATCAAATTCATGTAAGCCACTATGGTGATATCAAAGGGAACTCCTCTATACAGTTCGTTAGTCTTTATTTATAGCGTCACTAGTTACGTCGTTTGTAATACATCTAATTTTTTCGAGTTGTATACCTACAATAATATATGTAGTATGTAATGAAAATAGCAATTTACATAAATAATAGAGTTCGAGATTACTTTTATTCTATAATTTGATCCTAATCAACCTATAATATGGCAACCGCGAAGTCCGCAGCTACCAGTGTAGATGTCGGCCGAGACTATGTTTCTAATTTCCTCAATATATACATGTGTTATAGTCGTAATACTTTATTACTGCTAAATACTTGATAACAACAATTCTAGCCTATGTGCTTCTTGTTAAATAAAGACACAAGTTTTGTCATCCAGTCCTGGGAGTCGATAATTATATATTATTGGGTAGTATTAAAACTAGCATTTAACTCACTGTTTCATTTAAGATCCTCTTATATTTAAAACATTTTATTATACCATTTACAGGCTGTCTTAGACGCATAAAGTATGATTTAACTAATACACATTTTAACTTATGTATGCAATACGTCACTCGATAAATATATGTCAATTATTTATTTAAAATACTATGTGAATTATTACTTAAATTAATTTTAATTTGTTTTATTTTACAATCACTCTCATTATTCTCCATGTAACAACCAGTATATAAACATATTATTTTTACATTAAGTCCTAGCAATGCTTGTGAAATATCAAGTAAAAGAATTCGTTTAAATTGATTATAAAACAGAATTAAATCTCGTGGAGCAATTGTCATTGACAAATAGCCTGCCACTTGGAAAAAGTATTCCGACATTTAAAAGGAATTTCGAGATCTCGGATCATTCCGTCCAATTTACGATCGCTTACCGGAAAATGAACCTCAGAGAGGTGTCTTTATCAGGTGTTCTGTACGCAATATATATTGCATTACTTAATAAATTTTAATCTAGAGTATTCATGTATTTGTATGTTTATAGCTTTGCTAAATGTTATATTGTTCAACGAAAAATAATAATTAAACTGTGATATAGGTCAATAAACAATGCTAAGTATTCATAAGATCGAAAATTAATTTAAACCTACGATATAAATGTCACACCAGGACGTGAGCGAAACAAAAAATAAGAATATATATATTTTTATTTTCTAAGTCCAACGAGAATAATATTATAATATTTCATATACATAAATATCATATAATATAGACTTAGTTTGTTAACTATTCTGTTAACGAAGGCCAGTACACACTTTTTATTCCTCGGAAGGCTTGTCATTCTGACTCTATTTAATCAAAGTCCGCGTAATACTCTACAATTCAATTTAATTAATTAATTGTTTTTGAATATGTCTGAAGTAATTATCGCTATTTCTCTCGCACTTCGTTTCATTAGATTATATCAAAAGTATTTTTTTTTTGTCATTTACACGATTGTCATTGTGTTAATCAAAATATATTCCGCTGACAAACGACCTTTTTCCAATTTATATAATTACGAAGCGTAGCGAAAAATAGATTTTGTCAATTATAAAGCTTAAGGTTAACCGTGTATATAGTTATCACACTGTTAACGACAGACCGTTATTAATTTAACGATAAAAACATTCTTCGGCCTCTTTAACTTGATGATACTTCACTTCGCTGTTGCTTCGCTCCTTCTTCCCGGCTTGTTCCTCCAAGGGACCAAACTTGTAGCCACTTGACATGACGTGGAATAACAGTATAGATATACACATCAAACCGGTGTATATGAAAGATTGAGTTTCCTGGAAAGTATTAAGATTCTATCAAAAACAAAACTACATTACAATTTGGTGTGTCTTTAATATTTGCAAGTTTGCTGTGTTTCTTCCAGTTACTATTACATTATCTGTAGCTTACTAATCACAAACGCTATAAAAAATGTTATAGGACTATTCATCTCTTAACTTTTGTAAGCGAATTTAGTACATATTTGATGTTAACTATTTGGTTATTGCTTTACCGATTAACAACAAGCTAACCGTCTGATCGTCGGCTAACCCATTAAACATTACCTGTTTATAATTAACAAAAACCCTTGTAATAATAATGATGATAACGTTCCCCGCAGCCTCTGTCAACAGCCAAGCGGCGGACATCACAGCTTTCATACTCTCAGGAGACTCTTTGAACGCGAACTCGTTGCCCGTCACCGCAAACAAAACCTATGGAATTTAATATATTATGAACTACGGACTTATTTGAATTCTAATACAACTAACATCACGTTTACATAAATTTTTACATTAATCACTTTTTAAAGTCTGAAAACTATATTATTGATGGCTAATTGTAAGGCAAACACAAACTTTATACTTACCTCGGCAACAGATATTATGAGGAACTGGGGTAATAGCCACGCCATTGTTATAGAGTTTGGTTGCGTTATTGTTACCACCTTTGTTTCCTGAAATAATTCCCATTATTATATATAATAATATAATAATTTAAGAATATAAATGTATATAAAACACACAAAACTGCTTTGAGGTCATAAGCTTACATTTCCAGAAAAAATTACCAAACAAAAACTTACGTATTTATCACCGATTTTGTCCATAATCAAATTGTAAACTCCGCCGTTGTTTAGCTCGATGCCACTTGAAACTATATTATCACCATCTCGTATAGAATAAGCAGCATTAAACACTTCCGTCTGTGTGCCCACACCAGGCCCCAGAAAGACCTCAACTTCATTACGTTTCTCATTAAAAAGCGTGATGTTTTTTGGTTGGACATTATCCGACAATAAGAATCTAGAAATAAGATTATCTCAATACAGATTCGTTAAGAATTTTTATCGCAATTTTTTTATGCAGTGCCTAAAGTTAACTGTAATATGAACCTTTAAAAAGTGTTTAAAAGCATTTTATAAAAAGATACAGATACATATAAAAAAAACTTTTTTAAATGTCTTTCCTCAAAAAAACGTTTCAATTTAATACATTGATATTTTAACACTAAAAACTTAAAATGTAACAAGCAATTTATTGCTCGCCCTCGGGTGTTTATTTCAAAAACGGTTTGACCGGGCCGATGGGATGTCATTATAGTTAATACTGGGTGACGTAGGTATTTAGATAAGTAGTAGCGAAATTAGGAAAACATTTTAAGAGTCTATGTCTGAAATACTAATGGAAAAAATGGAAAGTAGAGTATAATTGACGTAAGTAAAATTTAAAATTTTTGGAAGATGGTGAAAACTTCTTTCGAGAACAGATTATAAATATTTTATTTTATTCTTCATTCATATATATATTATGACGTTAGCATAAGTCTAATGGTTTTCAAATTAAATAACAACTACAAAATTTGTATGAAACTTGTTAAGCCAGGAACATACGTTAAACGTCTAAATTGTAAATCAATCTACAGCCTATAATATATCGAGCTCGTCAAGCATCGCTTCACGGCAATTTGTTACCGACCAATCTATAACAAAATTGAGATAATTTATCAAACATCCTTCTATACATGGAGATGACTTGACCAGAATACGTCATTCACCCGAATTCAAAGATTCTTCAAAACTACCTAATTGTATGCTTATAGCTTGTGGTATATATTATAGTTACATAATAATAATAAAAAAAATTTAAACAGCTTTTAGTTTAATAGATCAAAATTGTTAATAATTGAAAAACGTGTCTAAATCACACGTGACAGCTCTCAGTTAACGGATATTTAAAAATATAGGTATGAAAAGGAATTTATTCGGTTATATTTTTATGTCAAGTTTCTAAAAAAATTTATATATATTATATAGTACATAAAGTATACAGTATATATATATATAGTTTATACATAGACGTCAAACCTTATCGTTATCTTAACTGTTACTATAACATATCGTATTTTTCTATCTAAAATAAAACTTAAACCTAAAAGTATCTACAAGTTAAATGAATGCTAACATTCCAAATTGACAAAACAAAATAAAAGTATTGGGGTCCCATTTTAAGTGTCAAGTTGTACTTACCTTACAATTGGCAAGCCCGATTTGCTTTTATCCAGATTCTCTTTAAACCTTTCAATATTATTGCCAGAAATAAAAAACGATATAGCCATATTGTCTTCCAAAGAAAATATTTCATTTTTTTCTTCGATGCAATTCCCGTCAAACCTTAATCGAACCTCCGTCGTATTTTTCACATTCATTTGTTTGTTAGTGAAATGTGAAAGGGGAGGAATAGTATACATAATATTTTGCTGTTCATTTTGAATTGATATTGAACAGGGATTCCCATTATATATACGGAGTTGTGAAAATCCAGGTTCAGGCAGCACAGGGTAAGTTGTCTGAATAAATAATAATAATAGATTATCAAATAATTTACAATTAAGTAAAAAGGTATTTCCTTATAGGCATCCTTCATTATATTTTGTAAAAACAATTGTCAAATTTCGCCAACATTACCTTGATATACATTTCTACGAGTCCGGATAGAACAAAAGCCAATGCTGCCAACACTCCGCCTAACGTCAGCTTGTGAAGTGGATTTGTAAGCAGTGATCGTGATGCTAAGAACGGATATATGTACTGCGAAAATAATATGTTCATTGCTATTTCCATAACCGGCATTACTTTATTAAAAACAATTGCAGACAAAATACTTATTCACAATAATTACCTTCTGCGATAATGGTATAAAAATAAGAATGCAAATCGGACTGAAAACTTGCAATTGGTCCGGCTTAATTGCAATGAATCCGAGCCGACCGTCCATCTTAGTCGCTTGCAATGTCCATCTTGAACCCTAATTCCATATAACATACAACTATTACATCAACAGATTATTATGTTTAAATAATTAAACATTTTTTTTGTTTTGTTACTACTCACCATCTGATCTAACAGAGCCCAAAACATAGGTAATGCCATAAAGAGCATGAGAATCGAAAGAGTTTTCTTTACTTCTCGTATAAACCTCTTTTCATATTTTGTTTCCGTTGTGTCCAACCAATGTGTACCTTCACGTTTTCCATAGAATAGTTTATTCTTAATACCCAACTAAAACAATAAATATTGTTTATTCATCTACTAATATTTTGTAAATCATAAACAAATCTGATTCAAAGTCAATAAAAAAAGCGCTGCAACAAAATAATACAAAAAATTCACATTCAGTAATTATTTATGTGTTTTATATATTACTCATAGTGAAACAATTACTTTAAGAGTTATTAATTTAGAAAATTAAGAGTTTTAAACTTACTCTGACAATCTGCTGCTCATAAAGATACGCGGAATTATCCAATGATAGCTAAGCGTATATGCAACACCCCCGACGAAATGCTAATGAATCAAGATTATTATTACGAAGAACATAAAACTTTGTTACTTACTGATATACACTTCAAGAATCGGATCACCATGTCCCCTTCCGGTGTCTTCATAACGTAACTCTTCCTTGCACTCACGAATATAACTGAAAATAAAATATAAATCATAATAATATTAATGCGCAAGTTATAATCCAAATGTTTCCTTACATACATAATGTATGAAATGTTATCATATAAACTGCAAGTTACTCAACATTTGATTGATAAACACGTGGATGGAAATGTGTGGTCTTGTTGGTGATTTCAACAGTTAGCCCTCAACATATGAAGTGAAAAGTTCAAACGAATTCTTTCTCAACCCAGGACCGCGATGTTGGTTACTGTCCACGAATTTCCTTTGACAAAAATATTTTTTTATTTGTTCAACGAGAAATTTTGCTTGTCTTCTTTGACAATTCTATGAATCATGCCTATCGTAAAATATTGTTTTTTGAATACAAATGATATTAAGAGGTATCTTATTTGTCATGAAATAATACAAGATTCCAATATTCTTATGACTATATAATTAAGTTATAATTATCATCATAATCTTACAAATTCATACAAAAAACCAGTAGAGTTCTTGTATCAACGTTCTTCCTAAAATAGATGTCCTTTCAAGATAAAAATAGATGATGCACATAAACACTGCTTCCAACAATAATTTCTTTGATAAGATAACATTTGCGCGTTTCTTTGACACTTCCCATTCTTTGTCCCTTAACGTTAACAAATACAGTGTATATGACTTTTTTGCGTATTAAAAAAGACTCATGTATCAGATAGTGAGATAATTTGGGTAGAAATAGTCTTGAAATTTATAACGATATAAGAAAATCATTCGATAAGATCACTTAAGTAAACAGCTGTATTCAGCTCAAATAAAAGCATCTATGTATAACATTGCTTATGACAAGATTGTATTTGGCAAATGAAAACAAGTTTATCATGATTTAATTTCACATGTATAATTATACTGCGTTTTAACTGTGATCATGGCAAAGAAAACGACAGCCCGTACATTACTTTTCCTATTAATTATTAGTAATGAAAAATATAATTTAAGAAAATGCTAATAATGAAGCTTTATGTATATGTTTCTATTTTTTTTGTGGACATGTTGGACTCTTGGATACAATTAAAATGATGAGCGATTTATTACTTTTAGAGAATTTCAAAAGTAAAAAATCATTATGATCCAAAAGGAAATCTGATACAATAGAGAATTGAAACCGGATTATGAATAAAGATCAAAGCAATCAACTTCTTTAAAGGTTATTCAAACCAATTTTACTAAACTCCGAGTATCTGAAGTCGCTCGTTTACAGATTTGAAAACTGCTTCACAGGACATTTATAAATTACTTTGCCCTTTTTGAGGTAAGAATTCTGTAATTTGAAGAAAAACTTTTTTAACTACCCACTTTTTTTGATTTTAACAATGTTAAATTTATAATCATATAAATTTATCATTCTTATAATACGGAATAAATTCTTAATAGTTGTTTTTTTTTAAGATGATGCCAAGCTTTTATAATGATATATATAACAAGACCCTTGAATTCAAGGGTTTTCGGCTTTATCGTCTTTATTCTTACAAGAAATTATAATGAAAATATCTGCACGACAATTTTCAATGACATTTTAACACTACACCGACTAAACCCGATAGTATCTATGCTTCTATAAATCGCATTAACAAGCCTCTAATATTGTATAAGTAATAATTATTCCATCATTTCAATATTACATATTCGGTAAGACAGCGGATTTTTACGAAATTATCAAACAATCTTTAAACCTTCACATACCTACCTACCCACAAAGCGACCTAGATAATGATAAGTTTAATGTATGACCTAAAAACGGCTTAGAATCTCTCGGTTATCTTCTTACGGTAACCTTGCATTCAACATATTTTTAACGGCACGTTTAATTTAAAAGAAATCTGACATTAATGTACTTACCGATCGAAATAAACACCACCAACCCCGGAGCTCCGAAGGCTAGCGAATAACAATCTTTATCGCCGAAGCAATGGACTTCAGATCTTAATATCGGTGATACCGTCTTGGCGATCAGACTTCCAGTGCAAAGATTGAAATATAAAATACTAAAGTACAGGGCCAGTTGTTTCTCCTGATGCGGTAGGATGAACTGGTCACCTCCAAAGGCAGTGACGCAGGGCTTAATACCACCTGTGCCTAATGTTATGAGGAAAAGCCCAATAACAGTGTAGAGTCTAAAATATAAATTAATCACTTTAAATTAAATTTTGCTAATAATAAACGAATATTATTAATTTTGTCGTGGTCGCCATTGTAAATATTTGAATTTGGGGAAGTTATTAAACGCTTCCGTTTACCTTTTCGCTTCGACATAATTTGGTCAACTTCCCTCGTTTTCGAGCTAATTACTGGATGATTAATAATTAATTTAAACACGAAAAACGGATTAATACTACATGAATGGAAATTGCAATTAAAGTTTTTTGTACAAGTCGTACTTTTCATCCTAACATTTGCTGTTTGCCAGTAACTCGTTAACTTTAATCGAGATGATTAATTAATAACTTTTAAGTTAAAAATATTAACCTTTTCGGTATCTCCAAAAAAGGAATCGCAGTCACAGCCACCAATAAATTTCCCGCAGCGTATATAAACATCATGTATAAAATAGTCCTGTAATTAAAGAATATATACTTGTAATATATCAAAAATGTAATATGAATCTTAAAACAAATGCATACTTAAATTTGCCGAGATAGTTGTCAGCCAGAATGCCACCAAGAATTGGAAACAAATAAACAAAAGTGCTGAAGACATGATAGATTTCTGTGGCTCTTTCGTCTGAATAGTCCAACTTACTTCTTAAATATAGTGTAAGGAACGCTGAAAGTTAATCAAGGAAATAATATTTCTGAACAAATGTTAAACATTAATTAAAATCTTAATAAAAAAAAAAGTATGAATAATATTGAATATAGATCAAAAATTAATAACTTCGATCAAGTAAGATGTAGCAGACTGTTAAATTTAATCATTCTTCAAAAAAGATTGTATTACACAAAGTTGAAAGAAACATTTAAGTCTTAAACCATTATAATTAAAATAATGTAATCGTTGTTAAACTGATATTACTCCAGACTGTTTCTACACAAAATAATTTTGGCAGTGACAATATGGTATGAAGATTTGTCAGTCACCTTTCATTCCCGAATAAGAGAACCGTTCGCAGAATTCAGCGAGTATAATGATAATAACGATCCTCGGAAATC
>DVQP01003390.1:0-10907 GCA_018231745.1 Danaus eresimus
CCGCGGGTCAGTAATTCCAAAGTTGGTTAATTCGCACCACTAACATTATGACAACTAACCAAATAGAGGGGCCGTATCTATGGGGGTTGTCTATTTAGGGGTTACTATTTTGGGGTTAACTATTTGTCTATATCATGTCCAACTAATCACAGAACATATGTAGGGATGATACCCGTTCACGGTTTGATGCGCATCACACCTGTCCAAGTGGCCTTTTCTGGTCTATTAAATATATAAAAACGATGTAAATGGTAGAAATAAAATATTATATTTAATAAAAAAAAAATCACAGTTACTATCTAAATGCTTATAGTTTATTTATAATAAAGATTTCGAAGAATGATAATCGTTTAAATTTTGTATTTGATATTATAATAAAAAAATTCATTAACATTAAAAAAATTGCAAAAAAGCATTTTCTTTTTAGTTTCGATGTCAGAGTTCAAGTGATAGTACCTTGCAAGCTGTGTTAAGGTTTGTTGGAGTGAACAATGGCACCCCTATTATAACGTGGGGTGCACATTTGTGCTCTTTCTCAAGGTTAGGGAGTTCAAGGCCGCGTCAAGGGATACAGGTGCTGGGACTGGATCGACTTTCGCTATCCATCTATGTTTACTTCATCAGCCACATTACTAGCACGCGACCCGTCACGCTCGGTTATAGTAATAACAATCCTATAAAATTTAACCGGACGTTTAATCTCTAACTCGGTAAACTAGTCATGTTTACAAACTGGGAAAAGTGTGACTTAGCACGTGATCGATAAGGTTCCAGTTATTTTCGTTCTCAATGGACGTACATTTTCTTATAAGTGCCTTATTGTTGGTATAATTGCTTATAGAATTTTACTACGGACACGCGTTAAGGCTGTCTTCGAAGTAAGTTGTTACGGAGTCGTAGTTCGTCCTCTGAACTGTTTTAAAAATTGTTACTGTCTTGAATAGAAATAATTTCTACATTTTAATCAGGTTGCTCACACTGTTATTATAATATGTTAAACTTATCACAATGACATTATCTTCGTTATTAATTAAAATTAAAATATACTTTTTAGAATTTTGAAGTCTTTCAAAACAGAGTAATAAATTTTGTTAAACAAAAGGCAATAAAGAGTGCAGTTAAATGAGGTTTTTTTTTTTTACTGATAATGATTTTTGGCTGAAGTTTGTTGAAACGATTGTTTTGAGTTTTTTGTATAAGGTTTGTATGATCACTTTAAATCTTAAAGCAAATAAGTGTCTCACATTTAATTTATTTCATTGAAAACGGTTGTTACATTATTAGTTATTAGTATAACTTACGGTAATGTATGAATATAATTTTGTATAATTAATAGATATATGTAAATTGTGATTTATACAAAATCTTCATAGTAATATATCATGATGTTAAAAACAAGATTTTATTGAGACAGATAAGACTTTAAGTGGCCAAGTGTCCGTCTAAATAAAATAGGATATGACTTTTTTTCTGTTAATATCGATAACAACCTTTAAATGACTTTCGGTAAAGGTTAAATATAGCGATCAAATATAGAAACAGGTTTCTGCAACAAATGCATATACATCGACAACACAATTTAAAAACTGCACTATTATAATATTTTTAGATGATACAATATATATATATATATATATACTGAAATTGATTACAAAAATATTGTACTAAGCGAGTTCTCACGGCGATTTAGAAGTGTAGAGATGGCTAGAGAGGTAGAGACGCTTTTAATACGAAGATTAGTTTATGAACGCTGATTACAGGCGTCAAAGTTATGAGCATGTACTGATGGTCCCGCAAGTATAAGTGTTGACGCCGATTATTAGCGTACCGTGAAGCAGAACATCCACAATTTGTCTGACCACATACTTCTGCAACTGTACTTGATCTGTTACAGGCCACTGATCCGATGTTATTGTGTTGTATATAACCACGTGGTTTTATTAGGGATTGTGAATGCATTTTATATGCAATAAATATAAATTATTGTTTTATTAAAATAAGTTATTTTTACTTCATATATTAATACTTTATATATATAAAGATTTTTTATTTTAAGTTTATATGTTTTTGTTGTTTCATCTCTAATAGAAACGGTAGTATCGATTCGGAAAAAACTCTCTTTAACAAAGAGCCTATGTAAGGAGTACATTGATTTTAAATATTTTACGTGCGTTTATTAATAGAAAATAATAGAAAAAAAACTATTATGTACAGGCTAATTTCCGTGCACAGACAGTTGTAATTGAATACAATAAGTGTTTAAAGGCATTTCTTTTATCAAGTAAGTTCTATATATTACAACTTTCTTTCATTCAAAACTACAAATATATAGTTAGTGTGAACTTTTCAGTAAGTCAAAGTATGTGTAAGCTGTGTATAATCGTGAACAAAAGTGGTCACATTATCTATCCGACCTTGACCTTAGTGCATCGCATTAGCATATAAACGCAGCCGGCGGCGGACTGGTTGCGACGGTACGCAACTTGTTGTGCGGAGTTTGGATTCTGTTCGTTATACACAAAAGATACATAAAAGATATGCATCTTTATCTATCTTTTACTTTAAAGATGAGCACGTCTTATTTGTCATCTTTGAATAAATATCATTAGCAATGTTTTTAAACAATCTTTGGCATATGTAATTCCTCGGTTGCTGTGTCAAAATCATTATTTTTTTTTTATGCTGTGATCATTCAAAAATGTTCATAATATGTGAAAAACATCAAATTTAATTAATAAGTCCTTGTTAAAATGTGAGAGATATTATAGACGGTTAACTTTCATTGCTTAATTACCTTCTTAAATTTCAACCCTCTAACCAGCGATGTATTTGAAACATAAAGATAAAGTATTTTACACGTATTTTTACTAAGTTAACAGTTTCAATACTTACATATTATGCAAAATTATAGCTGCATAATATTCAGTTAACTTTGGACTGTGTCATTTCACTATAATTTTTATTCGCCGAACCTTTTTTTGAAAGTTCTTTTCCTTTTATTACGATGTTAACTAAATATTGTATTAATAATGAGAATTAAGACTTTCGTTAGTATTCATTTTAATGAAACTAATATTTTCTGATTTACAATGCGTTATTTTATTACTTTAAAACTACATACTCCCGAAGTTTCGGTTATTTTGCAGCAACCGAGATCACGGACAGACGAGATGTCTTCTCGTTGTAATATAAAATAAATGAAATATTTTATGCTTGGTTCTCATATATTTTGTCATTATTAAGTTGGATTTTAATTTAATAACATTTAGAGAAAATTTAAATTTGTTGAAAATCCTTATGGAATAAGTTTTATTCTATATAAAGTATGAAGTAAAAAAAATATGATAATAAGTTGATATGACATTAGTTTTATGATGAAAGCCTTTATATATAGATATAACCATTTCCTTATTAGAAAACATATTTTTATTCACTAAGTTCGTAGCGTCTTTACAAAGAAATCTAGAAATGTTTAAAATATGTCGAATATAAACAAAATATCATCAGGTCTATGTAATAGTAAAAATATATAAATTTCTTGCATTTGATAATTTGAATTTTTTCTTTAAAGTTTTATATGTTACTATAATGTAAAACACTGCTTCAATCAAAGTTTTGTACTATGAGGCCGGTTGTCATTAAACGTCACATAGACTTTAAGCATGCAGTTGTTGTAATAAATAAATTACTTCAAATCATATATTACTAAGTAGGTCACAAGGTTAAAATATTAGTCTTTGCGTAATCGCCTTAGAGTCTTTTTTGGTTTTTCGGTTTTCCTACGTTTCAACACCTATTTATTTCTGTTGAAATTAACGGAAAACTTTTTTTTATGAAATAATTCACGTTTTTGAAACTTCGTTGTATTCGTAGACAGTCTGTTAAAGTTTTTGCGTATGTTTGTCAATCAACAGTTCAAGAACTAATTATTGCTTTACTCATGTTATGAATAAAGCAATATGTTTTGCTATTTTTCTGTTACAAATCACTGGAATTATTCTAAATAACAAAGTTTAAACACGCGAGCGCAACCGCGGGTAAAATTGAGTTTCGGTTTTAATAATTTGTCGATAAAAATTAATTCTCTTTGACGATTTTTAAATAATTAACAATAATTTTGAAAAAAATCTTCATACAAATATTCTTTAAAAAAATCCTATTTTCCATAAATAGATACTTCCAGACTTAGGCATACGAAAGTTACAGAATAATTTTCATTCAAAAACACAATCGCTACGACAAAACATTATATTCATAAAATTAAATAAGCAATTAACTAAATATTAAAAAATATAAAAAATTATTTTTAAAAAAATAAAGAAATATAATAAAGCAACGGAATTGTGTCTGAGTTTCAAAGCAAATAAATTAAGAATAATAACCAAAAAAAAAGAAATGTGAAAAGTTAGGGAATGTGTGTTGCAAGTAAATGGCGCCAAAATGTGTTCTCACCCGTGTGACAGTAGTCTTCTAAGTAGTGCCTCGCAGCTCGCTGTACTATGGAGTAATATAAGCTCACCGAAGATGCCAGCGCCATTCTTTCGATGGTCTGTCTAACGAGTGTCAGTTATGTTACAGAAACATTTGTAAATAAAAACAACAAAAACATACGAACTGAAGACGTCCCAACTGCATTAGTTTGTACTAAATTATAATAATGAAACGAAACCGAGACAGATAAACTTTTAGTTGCGGCTAGTTTGACAAAATTTTTCCGAAAAAATCATTTTTGGTCGACAAAACGTGTTCACGGTGTTCCATAATTATTTCCATTAATAATTTTATAATTTGTTTATAATGTTATTTTCGTCCGAAATCACAATTTGGTGCACATGACGCGCAATGTACCGCGGATATGTCTACGCGAAATGAAACACGTGTAACAAATGTAATAAAATAAATAACGTTGGAGCGTGCGGCGCGCGCCGCGGTGTCAGCGAGACTGGGGATTGTACGGCTTTTTTTTTCAACTTCCCCTCAGCGCTAGATGCTGAAACATACGCGGATAAGCCGATCGCATTTATTATTATCGAATTTTTTCCAAAAGTTTTTCATAATTTTTTATTTTCAACTCCTATTTCTCTATACGTTTCGGGCATGCTTTTCATCGGTTTTTATTTATTTTTTCGCATATGAATTCTTTTTCGTTTTGAAATCTAAGCAAATTTGAGCTAGATGAAATGCTGTTTTGCCGTTCGTTATTATATAAGTACTACTGCTATATGTAAAATGTTTATATTTTGTGTGTTGTTCTAATTGGATTCGTATTGGCGGAATGTTTCGGAAATTCCGCGTCCTTGAGAAAAGGCGGGAAAATAAGTTTCCCGCCGAGACGGGACATGCGTACCGAAGACTCCGAGTAGGAAGATTTAAGATTGTATGTGTTATGTTACAAGTTTACATTTAGATTATAAAATAATTGATAACATATAATAATGACATTTTAAGTTAGAACCTCTTTCGACGCTGACAAATCTACTAATATCTCGATACGTCTCTTGTAAGATATAAGTTAGATTGGCAACATTTTTAAGTATCTCATTAAAAATTCTAATTAATATGTTGTCAGTTATCTAATAAGCGCGTTGGGAGTGATTAAGGTGAGACAGCTTATCGGTCGTCAACATAATCGGACGCTCTGCAATTATGACGAAACCCTTTAAAAACGATTCGCGTAAAAATAAGGAAAAAAATGAGAAAAATGTTCATCAACGCGACACGACTACAACCCCCCCCTCCGCCCCCGTTCCCTCACACTCTCCCCCGCTCTGCCCCCTCCCTGTCCCCCCTCAGCGGGCGGCGGGAGGAGAGACAGGGACAGGTGCACTCCTCATATATATCAACTCCCTTTGCTGCATCTCGCGCCACAAGTTTCATACGAAAACTACCCGCGCTGCGCACCCATCGACACACAACGGCAATGACCTAACATTAGATACACCCAAGCGATTATGGAGCTCATACTCTAGACATAAGAATGATTTTTGATTGCAGGTGGTAATGGATGTTGCGTGTTGTTACGCTGAAGTTTTGGTCTCTTGCAACTGTAGGCACACTCACACATGCATGCTAAGTTTAGCCCTCGTACGTACGAGCTGCAGTTACACACACAGGCTCACCTCGCTCGGCGGCCGCGCTTGTGTGTGTGTGGGTATAGTGTAAGCACAAAAGTTCGTATAGAAGTTTTCGGTTGAAGTTCTTTGTGTCAGTGATTTTTTTCGTAGAGCGTTCGTATGTGTGCGCGGGTCAGTTGTATTTTTTTTCAAGTTTTTCTGTACACACACACAGGCGGGCTTGATGTTTGTACGGGCCGGTCCGTCTGTGTGGGTGGCAGCCCGTTCTTTGTGCCCGGGGATTGTAAAAAATGTCGTATTGGATTCTAGCTGTGCTAATGAATGATAGATAGAAATGGTATTGGTATTGGTCCTACTCTAAAATCTCATGCTGAATATTCGACTATATTTTCTGTTCATACATCGGTGCCCTTTTTGAATATACTAATATGAAATTGAATTTCACTGTCCATTTTTTCGTTGGATCAGATTATTTGAGTGGATTTTTTAAGTTTGATTAAAAACCAGCTCGTATAAGGAGTTACATTCAGAGTTGATTCTACTGACGTTAGGAGATATTTATATACATAAATATAGATATATACATATATATGTTAATATATAACACTTAGTGTGTATTTTAAATTAGTTTATTATTGTAAAATATATAGTCATAGGATTATACGGATTGTGTAAAAAAATATATATTGTTAATATTCAAATTGTTATTATTTTAGTTATTGTTATGAATTTGATGTAGATTTCAAGACAAAATCGAATGTAGTACTGTAATTGTATCAACTTAAAGTCCATCAAACAAGTTTCGTATTTCACAAATATATTAATAAAGAAAACAACATTTAAAATTCTGAGGAAAAAAAATTTTTTCACTCTATTTATTATTAATGCAATCAAGATTAATCTAATTATAGATTACATATGTGTATATAGCGACAATAATACATACGTAGTTTAGACTGTTTACATGACATTAAAAAAAAAAAACATCGACAAAAATGACATATATCAAACCTGTGTCGCTCTCTGTACACACAGCCTTCATACACTTCATACACTTCCTCAATTCACTATTCTCTTAATGCACTAAATGACCACATTCGTACAGCACACAAATAATGACTTTTACTAACCAGTCACTTGTGACACGCTGCTAACCGATGCCATATTTGATCAAATATTTCGTTTTCACCAAAATTATTCTAAAGCTATCTTAATAATCGCGTGCTTAGCGTGCCATAATAAGATGCTTAATTTAATTCAGGACCAATATGTCCCAGTATAATCCGTCATATTTTTTTTGGAACCCATCAGAGGTCTGCTTAGAGTGGTCGCACATCGCCTCTAAGAACTGCCACTCTGTGTAATTATATACGAGAGCGTCTGTATTAATCTCCCAAATACTACGTTATTAGATGAAACAAAAAAGTGGCCGAAAAAACTTTAATAGAGGTCAATAACTGGACTAAGAGCTACGGTAGCGAGTGACGATATAGACACACGGACTTGTGTACTATATATATATATATATATATATATACATGAGTAAAATTATTACAATTACATATTACAATAGCAATCAATTAGTGAAAGTCGTTTTCACTATAAGCTGGAAAAAACCGACATACGAACATTTTAAGAATCGTATTTTAATATATATTTATCGTGTATTGTGTATTTCTATTATTTACTTTTCCATGTGAAAAAAAAGCTCAATCGGGCTATTGTTCCCAAACAGATTACATAATATAAACTGAACTTTACACTACGCAGTGATGTTTGATCGAAGATAAATTACACTTTCATTTATAAAACTTATTATTATGTTAACATTTTTGTTCGTTTCGTCATTATCCCCATCGTCTATACTCGTGATCCACATGTAAACACCATTGAGTAAAGATTTAAAAAAAATTCTCTCCTATTTATATATTTATAATGCTCTTTAATTCTCAACTTTATAAAGTTATATAATATAATAAACAAATTATATTCTAATATACATTTTTAAAACTAATTTAAATAAAAATAAGTTTTTTTTCTGATACTACGTGTTTAATTATTCCATATCTACACAATCTGCAGGAAATGTATTTTTTTTCGGATAATTTATTTAAAACAATGTTAAATTAAGGCGATTTTTAAACGAGTTATGACAGAGATCTAATCTCAGCCGGGCTTAGTCTGCAATTACCTGTCTTTTACGAAGTGTTAGAGTTTGTTTGCGTGTCTGTTTGTATTATTAATGAATTATTTACTACAGTAATAACTTTCTTAAAGATATCAAGGAAATATAGATTAATATAGCATATTATATTATATGAGATCGTATAAACGACTGAACAAAATTAATTATATTTTTAGCGTATAAACTAAAACTTACCTACATACTATTACTTCATATAAGTTAATATTCAATTTAGTATTTTGATGATGTTGACGTAAAATTAAAAAAATTAAATTCATGATCCCTTATATGTTTATACGTAACAAAGTTATATACAACGTAATATAAGACTAAATAGGAAACACACAGTTGAACATTAGATCGCAACTAACGCAAACATTAATGTATATATAAATATAATGTTATTCTACATGCTAGCCACAGTTAGTGTTAATTTCGGCAACAGATTATTTAAGACGAGATGAGAGCATGTATCACTAGGTCTCGTTACTTGTCACAGTCAACTATTTCTATATTTCTCTCGTTTTGCTCTATATTCAAAGCACTCGCTAACTCTATCTTGAGACCTTTCATTGAGCTACTGCTACCGATTTATTTCTGATGCTGGGATCCCATATTAAATAATCGCTGGATTTTCTACTGACGTAAATATAAGTAAACATACATTTTCATGTGTGAAAATCCTTCGATAGTTAATTTATAACATATGTCTTTCTCATATATGTAAAATGTGAAAAACTTCCAAATGGCTATATGAACATTGCATACAAAAAAACCTTTATTTTCGTAGCCACCGACTTTTTATATTAAGTAACTCCATGTTTGAAGAGATATGCTTGAGATGAGAAGATAATTGTCTCATGTAAATAATTCGTGTTAGTTTTAACAGTGGTTTAGTGAAGAGTAATTATAATTACGTTGTACTAATTATAAAAATGAAAGTGTCGAGCACCACTGGTCAGTCAGCTTCATGCAAAATATTTGTACCTACAAGTACGTAATGTGTAAGCCTTATAGTTTAATACATTAGGACATAAGTTAAAGCGTTAGAATTAGATTATTTTGGATATCTGTGTTTTTGTTATTTATATACAAAATCCGAGTGAATAAAGTCTATTCTGTATTTTCATGTTTTAAATTTAAGCCGAAACATAATTCCTTCGTGCTAGTCCCTATCAAACGTTTCCAACACTAAAACAGAACTAAATTATTTTCTAACATAACTCGTTATAAATAAAAGTGAGGTCTAATTTTGTGTTAATTATCTCTTATCCTTTCTCAGCATCTCATTCAGATGCTAAAGAGAAGTCATCCATCTTCGTCAAGCCGAGACGCATCTTGCATCCAACTCTGAAGCTGAAGTACAGAACACAGCCCGTCTCTTTTCTTTAATAGAGACCACTCACTGTCTTTGTCTTACACTGAAATGATTCAGCGACTAACTTAGAATGCATGTTAGACGAATCTCATAAATTTTAAACCTTATTATAATCCATACAAAGTATATTTTACTTTGACGGTCACGACTGAATTGAATTTCCGAAGCAAGTGCTGATGCAGAATAGCACAACCTTTTATTTTTCATTAATAAATCGAATGAATAACAAATAACAAGAATTACAATTAATATGTAAAAACGGTAGAAGACGTACTTAGAAATTTGGAAAAAAATAATCATATTAATAAAAAAATGTACACTAAGATCTATAGTACTATAAATAATTAATAATTGTATACTTAAACAAGTATAGTAAAAGAGGTATAGGTAAGTCTAAGTTAAAAGTACATTATAAGTGTCGGTAGATTTTCGAGACTGTAATCTATCTACTTCAGAAGTGGTGTACGGTGTGAGTGAGAGCGGGGCATAAGTCGCAAATAAAAAGTACCTTTCATATTTGACCATCACTTTAACACAGTTTATTTAATTGTGTACAATATAAATAAAAAAGATTTTCAGCAGAGAAGAAACAATTTGTTTTTTTATTTTGCTATTTTTTTTGTTTATGACGAAAATATATTTATATATCTAATATACTAGATATGTAAGTAATTTATATATAGATAATTTTTATTTTTTATATGTTTTATTTTCACCGCTACTATTAGAGCGTAGCCCGCGCCGCATGATGCATTAATCCCTGTACTTGCCCTTAATATATGGTCGCGGATTGAAGCGGTCACGGCTAACTTGAACTAAGATCATTATTAGGCTGTGTTATGACCCGACCGTGGCTCATGGATGCCCATAGATGATGTAGACTTCACAGAAATGTATAAATAACATGAAACAAACTCAAAATATTCCTTTTATACGAGCATATTTTGTTTTATGGCAACACAGTTAAATAATATGTATAGGTTTTATTATATACTTCATGAGAATCATGTTTTTGTTTAATGTATGTGTGTTCATTGATTTTTTCAAAATTACCGAACCAATTACATTGATATTATAAATATTGATCATCGAAAGCTGCTACGTAACTAGTCCTTAGACATTTAATTAACGAGCGAAGTCAGGATAAAAGCTAGTTACTATATGATAAACTGTTCTTATGAAGAAACACCTATAATAAAAAATAATCTGCCATAAGCTTCTGAGATTTCTCTTCATCCATTCCTGTTACCATCAAATGTTCATGTGAGAT
>DVQP01003391.1:0-10901 GCA_018231745.1 Danaus eresimus
ACAGAATGTTAAAAACAATGTTTCGTTGTTTGGCAAAAGTAGAATTAACAACTTGAATGAACTGCACTAATAAAACCAAGTAAATGTTATTCATATTTCATTTGTCATATATATTTTTTTACCATTTGTAAAATTCAAATTCTCATATCGGTTTTTTGTAGGTTTATGACGTAATAATTATTAACCAGGTAAAATCTATAAAAAGAGTTTGGTTACGCTCTGATAGTTAAAAGTTGCGTTGTACAAACGGTCTAGAGCTAGTGGAGTTGTATATACTTTACAATTAATCATATCACTTCTCCTCAAAATTTTAAATGGATTAGTGAGAAAATAGTTAAATGTAAAGTCGGTATTTTTGTAAATATTAGAGTATGACACAAAATTACAAAATTTTGCCAGCATTGATTTAATTTGATAAATTCGCACAAAACTATTTTATAAAACTACTATATATCGGTGAAAAATCTTTTAGTAAGTAATAAGAACTTCTAAGGCCCATTAAAATATTTAGTTAAGCTTGTAACTACTTATTTCTACAGCAAAATACTTTAACATATTACTAACTGCCATCCTTCCCAACACTTTGACAGCGCACTCAGATTTATGATATTAAAAAATCCATTGAGTTTTGAATGAATAAACTTAACACATCTATTCATAAATATTAAATCATATTAAGAAACCATTTTATATCAATTCATAATCGCAAAGCAGGCGTGAATGTGGGCTTTGAAACAAAAATCAAGTAAAACAAAATAAGAAAAATAAGATTTTTAATAAATAACTGCAAAAAATAAGTAAAATTGTAAATATAGAATAAAAAAACTTACTATAAAATACGTAGGTAGAAATAAATAAGATCTTTGGTTCATTAAGAAATATCGCTAATTTACAACAGAGTAGTTAAATAAAACTACTTTTATATGATTTTAGTCCTATGAAGATATTTTGTACAATATTTTTGGTTCAGTTTTTGTTGTTAACACAATCTTTTAGAAATTCATATTTGTTTATTAATTTTCAATTTCGTTTTTTAATTGTGTTACTTTATTATCGGTCTAGACTTTACTTAAACCAATAAAACGGACTTCTCATTTTGAAAGTCAAATCTGTAAGCAAGTTGTAGGTGAAAAAACTGCATTTATTTTTGCCTGTATAACGGTATTCCATGACGGATAGATTTCAGTGGTATATCACGTGGCATTTCTGAAATATCCAGCGGCAAATCTAAGGGACCATCTGGAAGGAATTCAGGAATCACCTGCACATGGGTGGGTGAAGGTTCCTCCAAAAGGTGCATATGGTGAAAGTGCTCGTGGTCGTCAGGCACCAGACCGTGTTCATGATCATGATGTGTGTGATGATGATGAATCGTTTTATAAACTGTGTGAACGTGTTTGATCTTCTTCACTTTATAGGGGACGTGGATAACAACTTTCTTTGTCCTTCTGGAATTCGAACCATTATATAGAAAAACTTTCATAAGGTCACATAAACAATTAAAAACAATTGAATATTTTCACTACAGCCGTTATTGTAAACTATATAACCGCATACACCTATAATGTATATCGCTCTTGATAAAAAATTACAATATTGCGTGGCCAACATTTATACTGTTTCGTAATATAGCAAGTATACCAGTTTTTCTCACCTAAACATGGTACTTCCTATTAGATATTTAATGATTAGAATTTGTAATTTCAACTCAATCACGTTTAAAAGTTTGGATGCTGCATTAATCTCACATATAATATGCTGTGTGTAACTTTAACATATGTATTAATGTTTCTTGAGAATATTGGTATTAAGAAACAGAAAATATTTCGAGAATTGTGATCATGTAATAAATACGTAACAATGGTAGTAGTTTTGTAATGACAAATATTAAAGAACTATTTATTAGTTGAATCGTTTCCATGCGTGACTAACACATTATTTATTGTAAATGTGAAAGTGTGTTTGTTTCTCGTTGTTAAATCGTGAAAGCTATAAGACCACAAATTGAAAAAATATTAGTTGCCTGTTTCTCAATACTAATTAGTCAATAGTTATATTTACAAGTTGATAATTCTAAATTCTTATATAAAATAAAAAGATTAACTGTTTTGCACTCACCCTTCACAGTCTGTTAAAAGTACCGCTAGAAATACCGCTAAGCAAAACAATAGCTGTAATTAAATAAACAAAAAATATTATCATAAATAGTAGGGGCTAATCTAAACTAATAATGATTTCAGTATTTTCCATATTACAATAAGTTACATTATATGTAACAAAAAAGTTTAATAAAATTTGTATTTAGCAAAAATTTTATATCTATAATTTTTTCTTATGTTGTATATTTTATTTATTTAGTATGATTCTACGTTATTTTACTACATGTATTGATAAAACAAATAATAGAATATTTGGCTTAATAAATAGTAGTCAACATTCATTCATTTTAGTTATGGTTAGATGGATATTATGCAAATCGTTATATCTTTTTAAGCCACTTTATAATACTACTGTTCGTTTTTTTTTAAATTATTATATGGATATGAGTAGCAATATATCTATACAATTTGAGAATTGTGTTCACGCTTATGTAGAGTCAATTGTGCTATATTGGGCAGGAGATCAATTGCAAAAGCATGTAGCCAATAATTTATATACAACCAATGTATAAACTTTGTTTAAAATATCCACTAAAAACGCTCCCAGACTAGTTTATTATAAAGCTAATAAAAAACTAATCCTACAAATTATTTTGATTTAAAATTAATATGTACTTAGAAAGCAAAAGTATTAAAACATATCAAGAAAAAGGTATGGAAAACATATCTATTGCAATAACAATAATACAATGGGATAGTATTATGGTTACTTACCAACGATTTGCAATCCATAATCAAGTGTCTATTGTACGAAGACAATGACAAAGAAAGCACTAAGATGCGGTAAAAAGCTCAAGAAGAGCGTGCAAGAAATAGACCGTTGCGTTTAAATGCAATGTTTC
Source organism: Danaus eresimus (assembly GCA_018231745.1). Classification (NCBI taxonomy): domain Eukaryota; kingdom Metazoa; phylum Arthropoda; class Insecta; order Lepidoptera; family Nymphalidae; genus Danaus; species Danaus eresimus. Next base: position 3,002 of record DVQP01003391.1, read on the forward strand.
TACACGTAACGACAAATTAATAATGAAAACCGATGCGGTTGTTATTCTTATATATACCATACATCAGCCACTATCCAAGTTCGAGTCTTTTCTATTCTCATCAGGGCGGTATGTTTCTCAACCTATAATTGCTTGTGAAAATATGAAAATATACAAATGCCTTAAGTGTTACATAATAGTAAAGGCAAATTAAGAACTGTGAGAGCTGATAATTGATTTTAATTCTTTGTTAATAACATAGTATGAATGGAAAAAGTTTTATCTTGAAAATATAGAAGATTACATGTAAAAAGTTGGATATCCACTAACAAACCCGTTTGGTTTGTTTTTCCTGTTTCCTGCCAATCAGCTTCCAAAGTCTTAGATAATTAAGTTGGTTTTCTTACTCCGGTCTTATCGAAATTAACGAATAATACGACTATCCTCTCTAACTAACTTAATTGGACTAAATTAATTGGTCTTCTAAGATACTGTTAGTTTTCTAAAAATCATATAATTTTATAATATGTATTTGATTGTAATATCTGCATTAGGATCTAAGTACGAAAGCATTGAGTTTGTTACTTCCGATGAAAGTTAATTCCGGTATTAAAGTTCTAAGCATCTTGAAATTACATTTATGACTCCAAGAGTAAATAAAACAAGTTTATTCATTACATCAACATGTATTCTTAGGTTATGTAATATCTTTGTAGGGCAATATCATTTTCTTGATAATTATGTATTTATGTCCATAATGGGCTTTTTCTTTGCGATTTTGTTTTGGTTAATCCTATCTTTTTGCTGAAAATAAAAAATAAAAATAGCAACATAAATTATAATTATAAGACAGACTGAATAGATATTTACTCTTGCGGCTTGAAAATGTTTCCATAGTCCATATCTAAGTTCCCAATCCTCAAAAAATAATGTTGACTTCTTCCAATAAGCATGGTGACTTTGAAGATTGTAAGTTTTTAGCAAAGGTGGGTTTAACTGAGGTGCATCCTTCGCCCGCCGTGATATTATTTCGTTCACATATCTATAAAGATCTGGGGCTTTATGAACCCAACATATTAACGACATGATTGATAAGACAATTGCATGCAACCAAAATCGACTTCTGTCGGGTATTTTTGCCTGAGTCAAAGCGAAGTCTTGGATTGTCATCATCAAACAAGATGCAGCAGCAGCCGTCAGACTACAAGGAACTTCAAGGATTGTGCAAGCAATTAAAGAGAACATTGTCCTTAAATTAATTTGGCTATAGCTGTGATATTGTACGACTTTAATTGAATAATCATGAATTTGCTCTCTATAGTGCCTCAAAAACGCTTTATCATTTCCATTGTATTCAGCTACCTTAAGAGGAGTCTGTATCACAAAATAAAGAATATTGCTTCATTCGTTGGTATAATTTGAACAATTAGAGAGAAATAAAATATAATCGTACTAACCTGTGAAAATTCATAATAAATAGCAGGCATTGAAAGGTACGCAGCATTGCAGTGTCTATCCAAAAATCTGACCATAAGACGGCAACCAACGAGGCTGTAGACTCCGTTGGAAGAGCCAACAAAGTTAGCTAGTACATCAGAAAAAACATGTTCTTGAAAGCTTTCGCTATACTGTCCAACTTGATAAAGCTGGGCTGCTTGCTCTATTAATGATGAAAACTCTAGAACCTCATCATTGTCCATATGTGCCATAGAAAACCAATTTAACATAGTAGTAATAATAATTAAACGGCAACGGTTTTCAGTTCTCTCGAAAATGCGTCGAAGGCAAACTTCAAAGCCCTTCTTTAAATAGCGATAAATAACTACTCCCTCTGTACCTTTGGTTATGCTGCATGTAAAAAAGTCTAATAATCGAGTAATGAATGGAAGTAATTTTTGTTTATCGATAACCCAATTATCACTTTTAAGCAGCTCATACAATACTCGCATTCGGTGACGGGCAGATTTTACATCGCTAAATACAACACAGTGAATATCTGTCAGCATAAGATTAAATAAAGTTATCCTTCCACGACTGTAATATAAAACCACTTCCAGTATCTGGGTGACAAAGTTTTCATAAGGCCACAGTGGTATGTTAGAAAAAAAATCCAATGTAATTCTGATAGTCTTCTCGCTACATTCTGGTTGAAGTACATTCAGAGTGTCCTGAAATGCCGATTCTGCTCTATGAAATAATTTCTTATCGCATTTAATCCAAAATCTTCTTTTAAGCATATTAATTTTCAATCTCATGCCAAAATAGTAGACTAAAGTTAAGGAACAAATTAAAAGATCACTATAGTCACACTCTTGGATACTACGTCGATTGGATTCCTTAATGATACTCTTCATACTTTTTATAGCTCTAATTTTGCTTTCATGGAAAATGTAATTTAAATCAATAGGTTGGTACAGATAATGAAGTTTGTTGATTTTTTCCTGTAGATCGTTACCCTTTAAATACATTTCGGCAGTTGAGTTCATCATTTTCATTATTATTGTTCATTAACAATTAACAAATTATATGTCAAATAAATATTTCGGACAACAAATGTTAAAAAATGTTTAACTGTCATCTTGAGTATGATTCCGTCATAGTAAAAATATTCTACTTCTTTATGAAGGACACTTATTAGTTATTCACGTCTAATCAATCAAAATATCAATGAGTTTCTATAACACCAAAAAGTAAAACCAAAAATAAATGTGACTGTTTATATAATGTGACACATTAAAAAAAAAATTTAATCTTTGTATTTCCTATTCGCTATTATTTGTTTATCATATTTCGATTAATATCTAGAACAATGAAAGTGCCTATGTAACTTCCTCGTGATGTTAGCGCGCGTGCGCACATGCAGTAAAATTCTTTGTTATTGCGGATTTTTAAAAAATATGGTATTTTTGATTTCAAATAAAAAAAAATTGTATGGGTTAATTCTATATTGTTTTACACTTACTTTTAGTAGTGGCTACTACATACAATTGTGGTTACATTTATGTATAAATGTGATTGTTTCATTAAAAGACGTATATTGATTAGAAATTTAATTAGCAAATACACAATTACACTTAAATCTATCAGTCTTATTTAATATAAATAAAAGTGAAATAAATTATTTCGTAAGCAAAACAAGATTTGGTTGTCTAAAAGTTATTGCTTTGTCGTTTTTGTATTATCTGCAACAGTTATCTGTTGCGGAATCTGAAAGTTTTGAGAATAGCTTTGTGCAATGTATGGCCCAGGCCCGACTTGTTCTTGAAGTTTTTCAGCCTCCTCAGGAGCAACTGGACACATGCAGGGTACTAGTTGGACGTGCTGTAGTGAAACTGGAGTCAAGCTGGCACCAGCTGGAACGCTGATAGGAATTGGTGCCATGTTTTGCGCAATTTGCACATCAGGTTGTGAGTGTGCGTACTGCTGTTGCTGTATTTGATATACTTTTCGAGAATCATAAGGATACATGTACTGGTATCGGTAAGATGAAGTCATTGGTTGCTCCCATGGCTTCATGGCAGGTTGGCTGCTGTAACAAAATATTTATATATTAATCAATTATTTGTTAGTAAATGCACGCCATTATCGCAAGCAATAAACATCGCAAAATGGTTTCATCTTAAAATTTGTTTTATAAATTGCTATTAATTTTATAGTTCTTATAATAAATAGTGTATTACCTAGATTCCGATCCCCATTTAAGAAAGAATGCTTCCGTCGAGGACACGAGAAACAAACTAAGAAAAATGCACATCTGTGAACAAATTAAAAATAAATCATTATACAGAATATTTATAGTATAATGATTTATATAGATTATTCTGGGACTGTAAAGTAAAGGATTTAAAAGTATTACATTAAACATTAAATGATATACGCATAAAGTCGAATATAATTTTTTAGATCAAAAATATATCGAGTAAAAAGGTTTTACTAGATCCATATGAACTTTAACACATCTATTGTTTTTGACTCATATTTACTTCCATTAATATTCTCTGCAATAAAACGATAAGTTTATTCAGATGTTTCTTATACTTACTACAATTAATGTTTGTATTGTTAAAAAATAATAATTAATCTCAAACATTACGTAATATTACTTTTCAAAAATATATTAAATATATACACAGAAATAATGTTTCGGCAATATGACAAAAAATAAATAAGTGATTATAATTCGCTTTGCATATCCTTATTAAAACAACTGCAGTCTTAGACAACTTTAGCTACTTAATCGATTCTCATTCTTATATATAATAAGACAGTTTTACTTACACGTATTGTCTCTAAAAAACATTTGTAATAGATATATTTGACAGTTAATAAACTGTCAATTTAAAATAAAAGATGTAGGATGAGATCATGATGGATGTTGTTGTAACTTAAAAATATATACAGCAATTACTCAAAACTTGAATCCTTCAATCAAAATCACGTTATAAAGGAACTATATAAATTGCCACCTATTATTACAAAGTGATATATTAATCAAATGTATACAAATTAAAGTTTTGTGACTGAATATTACGTAATAAAAATAAAATTTGAAGTTATTTTTTTTAACTTTTATTATTATATATTGGCTTGAATCCGACACCTATATTAATTTCAATTATCATTTAACAATCTTTAAATAATCGAGTATACAGTAAAATTCTTATTTCCATTAAAAGTTAATTCTTACCGGCGAATTGTAACTTTTCCTCCAAAAATTCTCCAATTCAGTTTATTAATTGAAAAACACATTATTGCATTCATAATAACGCAGTAACTATTATAAATGCTTACCAAATCGTAATTGTTACAACAGTTTACTGGTTTGTCCTTAATTGTGAAAACATTCATCAATAAAATGTTAAATTTAAAAGATGACTTGCTTTCTTCCATCGGTATTTCATTTGCCACAAAGCTTTGTAAATTGAAATTTAAACTAACACTCAATAGACGAATAGACAGCGGTAAGTGATAAATAAATATTTAAGATTGATAACTATACAATGCATCAAATTATTGAGTTATTTTAAGACGTCCTTTTTTTCGAAACCATTTAAATTTACCATTTAAACCATTTAAATAATTTAAAGAAAAAATACATAACAAACAAATAAAAATAAGGTACACAACAAAATTTGACATTTATATGAATAAAATCGCAGATCTGAAAAAAAGCTATGAAAAAACTCACCGTTACTTTTCTGTGCCAGTACATTACACTAGATTAAATTATTTATCTATGTGAAAGCCAAAGAACACCCAAACCGATACTGGTGACGCAATTGTATATAACTTAAATAGGATTAAGAGATTTTATAAATTCCCTATTTATACAAAGCCGAACGAAGATGCGTGCACCCGATCCGACCTCGGAATGACCGATCCCTTGGGGACCAGTCGTTTTTTATACACGATTTTAGAAACATTCCGTCCCTAAAAGCCGGTCTCCGGACTCAGCATGAAGTATAATAATAATCTTATTAACTTATTTTCACTCCTATCTTTACTTAGAACATACCGTTATATTAGGCTGAATTGAAAATGGAGGTTCGTAGATACAGAATGCTTAAAATAATTTCAATTATTAACAACCTAATTTTTAACATAAATGTCTAAGCATTTTACGTATGAAGTTAAAAATTCAAAGAAAGGTGACCGCCTTTGGGTCTAGTAACGTCGTAATGGGATGGAGACGATGTCGTGTCGAATTGAGACGGCTCCATTACCTTCTTCCGCCGACCAGTGACTATGACTCATGAAGTTTCCGACGCGTGAAATCCTAAATGGGTGCAGCGTCAACATTTACAATGTAGTAACAAAAAAGTTCCTTCGTAGTGCCGTAGTTGCTTAATTGCCATTGATTGATATTATAGTGAGACTCTTCATTATGTTTTTTTCATGTTTCCGTTCTAGTCGCACTATTTAAAATGGGTTCCAATTGGGATATTCATTATTTTGGTGTACACTATATATTTATAACATTAAACATTTAGACGATTTCGTTCAATAGTAAAAACGTTGGTAAAGTACTGAATAAAATAAAAATTGTCAGGCACTTATACATATCAATTATATATGTATGGTTAAGTTTTTTAAAAGTTGAGGACATTAGGGCGGTATGAGACATAAAGAAGATCCGTTACTTTATTCGTTGAATTCACTTAAGCTGCCCACCTGTCTATTCTAGATAACAAATAATGGCCCCTAACTTGTCTTCTGTGATACCTACCACCTATCAAACTTAACAGATGAGAGAGTCTCTTAAAGTGATAAGACAGCAACGTAGCTTCAAAAGCACCAATAAGAAATTTTACAGTTAGAATTACATTCCAAGATTTAAAAATAAGACAAATAAACTATTAACTGCTTCTACTATGCCTATTTCTCTATTTTACATGAAAAAACGATTAAAATATCAACGTCTAAAATAAATGGTTCCAAATTTACATTATGAATCGAAGTTGGACGCATAGATTAGTAACTTGCTGCTACTACAAATTTATTTAAATGGGTTACAGGTAGGTACTTTTTGATGTTTAACGTTTTTGAAAGCAGCCAACAGATGCACCTTTTCAACAAAAAAATAAAATGAATGATCATTTTATTAACCTTTGTCTTTTTGTATAAGGACATTAAAAATAATTGTTATAAAAGCTACATTTATTATAGCTTCATTATATGTTTTAATGGTTAAATTTAAATATTGTAATGAACGCTATGGAGTAACTCCCTTGATCGTGGGAGGTCTCATAGAAGTTAGACACACATAACTATTCCGTAATGTCTTGAGTGAATATTAAAATTATAAAAAGCAAAAGCCAAAGTAAATATATTTTTTAAAATGATTCATTATAATTAATGATATTTAAAACGTTTATTATTTTTTATTAAAATTTATGTCAATCCTAAATGTATTCATTATATACTGTCATAAGTCAATATAATATAATCGATGTTATATCGATTGTCATAAATATAATATTGTTGGGATAATGACAAATTTCAACATTAAGGTTATGTAATAAGAGGTAGGAGGGTATAAACATGATTATGAAAAATCACATAATATCAATAAATGACTTTGAAATACCTTTCTAGTTCTTTATTTATTTTTTTCGAAAAAGTTATTTGTAAGATACTGAAATATTCCAAGAAACGTAGGCATTTTTAATTCATTTAACCTTACTCTCTCACCATCTTAAGTTCAGTTTTAAAATGAGATTTCCCACCCCATTTTCATTAGAAGGTGAAATTAAAAATATACAGAATAACGTCTGAACAAAAAGACTATATGGGACCGTAAAGTTAACACTAGTTCCATATTCAAAACAAAACTACAGTAATTTCACTAAAAATAAATGATAAAAAATGCTTCAACTCACGATTGTCCTATATTAATATCGGTATGAAAGACAGCGTCAAATTGCAGGCCCAATAATTTTGGTAATCATAACTTAACCTCACCCTTTCGATAATTGTTATGTAGTTATATATGAGTTTATCTTTTCTGCTTTTACCTTAGAACGCACTTTATACTGAAACCGCACTTTATAGTAATTTTTACCTTTGAGTTATGTATTATTATTATTATCCTTGACCTAGCCTTCGTCAAGAAAAAACGTTCGGTAATTAGAAGCACTTTGAGTATCTTCTAATTTTCAATGTATTTAGTCTTAATTGGATAAAATTATTTTTTAAATTAGAGAAATTCACTTATAAATCTCTATTTCGCTCTCACTCTTCCTCTCTTTTTGAGATTGACCTCACTGGTCACCTCACGCACTCCTTTATTCACTAAATCTTAAAAGCTTCCCAATGTGACACCCAATTTGGAGGTCTTTGTGGAATAGTGAAGGGGGTACCAGCTCTAACCCCTCACTTTCCGTCTGACGCAGGTTTTCACCGGGCACGGGTGCTTTGGTGA
>DVQP01003392.1:0-10898 GCA_018231745.1 Danaus eresimus
TCATAATATATTTGTAGAAAATTTCATTTCATTTCATTCATTTCTCCATGAAAGAGACGAATTTTATCAGCAAAACGAAAACTTAACAAAACTGGTAGATACTTTTACAATATCAATCCCCAAACATAAAATAATAAACGAAGTTTAAATAATAAAATATCGTTAACGTCATACCGAAAAAAATATATCAAAGGTAAAATAAAAATGAAGAATTTTTTTGTAGTAAAGAGAAAACTAAACATATGATAGCTAAATAATATTATTGAGTAGAGAGTTCCAGTGATACATAAACATTGTAATGTATAAAATTTAAATACATAATCGTCTGATACTGTTGAATATCATTCAACAAAACACTAATCCTTGCGACAAACCCCCTTGAAAAAACGCTGGCATCTCCTCAATGGTTTTTAAACCAAATTCAAGGATTTTCTTACGTATAAAGAAATTGATTACATACGAGTGCATAGAAATGTAGGACCCATTCTTCTTTCTTAACCTTTAATATCCTATTTAATCCCACTACAATATACACGTCTTTTTTTTAATTGAAACAATGTCTCATTCCAACACTTTGAATACAAAAAAATAGTTTTATGTGATGGTGCTAAAATATCATATGTTTTAAAAAAGACTTACTTCTATACATTTAAAATATTTACCAGAATTCTTTGACTCTTTTGTCTATAAAGTTAACAGTTTAAAAAATTCAGATTTTGGTTTAATGTTTAAAATGTTTTTATTAATTACTATAAGGCGTAAATTTATTGTATTTTTTTTTTCATATCAGTTACTATTTAGCGAAATTTTAATGTTATAAAAATACATAAAAATGACAACACGATAAATAATATTTTATAACAAGAATAACAAACGTGTATAAAATAACAATAAAGTGTCATGTAATTCCTTCGAGGTACAGTGAAATTGATAAAAGGAATCCGACAAACAAAGCCGACACTTACAAGATGTCTGACGGCACTCTTACCTTAAATAATAGATAAATGTTACTGAAAACAGGAAGCTCTTGCGTGGTTCACTTTTAATATACATCGTGAAAAAATATATTACAGCAATTGGCTGTTTTGTGACATCAGTTATTTGGACTTATTTACTGTTGATAAACTATACGACATCTGTAAAATTACAATTTATATCGTTAAAATCCATATAATGTTTTAATATCGATAAAATCTTCTAATAAAATAAGAAAATTTTATTAAAGGAAGATCAATTTTTTCGTGGATCTTTGTAACAATAATTGAAACGTACCGTATCGTGACTGCACCAACTCAGAAGTACTTAAATTTCGGTTGAATGCATTCGACTAATACTTACGATATTCCAAAAATAACTATGTCGTTCTTAGTTTAGGAAGTGATAGCTTACTTTTAAGAAAAATCATATTTAAAATACAGAAAACTAACATTTCTAACAAAGTTTTATTTTAATGAAACATAATTTGATTTTGTATAAGTACATATAGTTTTAAGTGTTTACGAAACAATAAACTTTGTCAGACATCAAAATTTAAATTTTCCCTTGTTGATTTAGTACACAAATTAATAAAGTGACGATACAGTCGAATCGTGTTCAGATCACGAGTTTTGGCGTTTATCCAAACTCATCGGAGACAGGCATTATTTCTTACTATTTATGTTTCTCGAACAGAGAGACAGATACATGTCGTTATTTTATTACTTTTATTGTTACGTCATGAAACTGATTAAATACCTTCTCGTGCTCAAAGTTATGAATTTTATACGTTTTAATTATATGAATCATTTTTATTTTTTGATGTTAGATGAAATACATTAACATTTGTAATGGATTTCAAGACGGTATACTGGCTGTCAGTAATTCTCGAAACAGAATTATCTAATTTAGAAACCTGCTTTTGAAGAACCTTAACCTTATGTTATTGTTAAATTCGAACAATTATTTTGTCATATTTTATAAATATTACTTTATATGTTTCATTTTTTTCTCCTGAAAAAAGATTGTTACTCTTAATTTCTAACGTTTTACAAATGAAATCCTGTCATAATATTATTTATTTATTTTATAAATAAAATACAACAGATATACAGTACAGACACATTAGGTTAGATGTATTACAATTACCTACAGTATTAGGTTAGATGTAATACATTTTGCTGCAACATATAACTATGCTCCTATAATAGAATATTTTTCTTGTCTATTTCTGGATGAAATTGCTTAAAAGCTTCAGTATATTTTCCTCACAAAAATATTTACTTAATCCAATGAAACTTTGTAAAGGTTAAACACTAAAATCATTAATAAAAACAAAATAAATAACATGTACTGCTTTCATGTAATATTGCTTAAGAAAATTATCCTATAGGTGTTCTTAGGCATCACCGTTTTAAAATTCACTGGCTATTTAACGTAATTTTCCTTTCATTATGAAACAAGCGGCCCTTAAAAATCCTTTGAATTGCCGCTCCATCACATTTTACGGGGTTGAAACCGCACTCAGTAAAGCTTGAAATGTATCCGTCCAATTTTTACCAAAGATATATTAATTAATACGTGGCAGACCTTTGTCCTTAGTGCCATGCTCTTGTTTACATCATAAGATTTAAATAATATCTTATATTGATAAAGTATACAATAGATTATATATTTTAATATCTTGGTGGCTACAAAAATTAAGTATTTGTTATAAATATATTAAAAGCTATACTGCCGCGATTAAACATTGCCACCATAGCATTTAGACCAGCAGAAGATCCGGCTCTGTACGTAGCGCTAGCAGTATCAAAAGGCTGCTGCAGACTTGCGTTGACAGCGCGTCTTCATAGCAATTACCTGGCAATATGGCTGTTGAATTCAAAAATGGTATGTCATAAGTTTGGCAGTTGGTAACGCGTTCGTCATAGTGGCTGGCGTGTGCCGTGAATGGACGCTGTGTCGTCATGAGCAGCAGCAGACGGCGTCTCGTTGAAACTCAGCACTAATTTTACCATCTGGCTCGTACGCACCACTAAGTTTAGCCGCCCCAAGATAGCCCCGGTCCACGACCCATCCCGCATAAACTTTTCACAATTAGACTATTATTTTTGGTAGCAAAGTCAGTCGGTCGATTATTAATAGAGGCTTTTCCGAGTTTATATTCGTTACGTGTGTTGTGGTGTTAACTTTTAGTGAATTTATACATAGACGCTTATAAATAGGATGTTCTGTAGTTGCGTCTGACGGACGGGGGAATACCTTCCTGAAATATCGTACTACGGCCGTTGGTTTGCGTGTTTTCGGACGTATTGGTAAACGATTATTTATACATCGATTGCTGAGATTTTAGCTAAAAGTGCACGAAATGCGGCATCCCAATATAATCACGCGCGGTGCTATCTTGAGTCTGGCATCCTGCTGTATTGTTTCCTGTTACAAAGTTTTTGGTCAACAGTTTGTGTGGTATTAGATATAACTTTCTTTTTCATTCTGACTCTGCTTGCAAAATATTAAGGATATGTGTAGAATAACTTCTTGACGTATATTTTATAGCAACAATTGTTTAAGTAGTTACTTAGATATAACGTAGCTAACTGATGATTTGCCAAAACACTACCAAGTAATTTGTTATACACAAAGGTTTTATACAAAAAATATGGAATAGGAAATGAAACTACACTCTGGTTATAAAGAGTGGGAGTGTCAAAACCTATTATACCAATGTATTGCTTTTGTATGAGATATCTTGTCAAACAACTCTTATTGATAATGGATTAAAGCACAGAATTGATTGAATTGTTTATTGTTCGACACAATGGTAGGGGGGATCCTCCCAACCCCACTGTTTCCAGACGGTAGATATTTTCGTCTGGCCTGATGTGTCAATTTGAATTAGCAATTGCAACAGATCTGAATAGGTAATCGGTCGTTGATGATACTGAATTCACGGATGTCTGAAAATAACTTTTTTTGATAACAAATAAACCATTGATAAAACTCCGATCTCTGCATATTGATTTGTTAACAGAAACAGTAAATAATTGAACTTTTCGTTCCTCTTTAAGAGGTATTGATTGAAGCTACGAGTATATACAGCTATATATATTTTACAGATTTAATTCAATAAAATGTACTTAAGTGGAATTAATATAGCCAAAATTATATTATTTTGTAATTTAAAACCATATGTTTTAATCAACAAATGTACTACGAAATATTCGTTAATTAAGGAAATATCATAACGTCATGTAATTTTTTTTATTGTTTTGTTATTGAACTTTTAGATTCTTTTAGTATGGAAAAGTGTAACAGGTAGTATCGTATAATAAAAATAAATAAATAACAAAGTCGCAACTTAAAACCAAAACGGATGACAAGTTTGAAAAAGAAATATAAAAAAAATCTTCGAAGATCCTTATGACGGTGTTACGAGGGAAAAAAGACAAATTGTGACAGGAAACGCTCCCAGCCGGTGGGCTCAAAAAATACGTGAGGTCAACGACCGGAGCCGTACACCGCCGCCCTTACATCCGCTACGAATTTCAGCTACAGATTTGAAATAATATTGATGTTTTCATAATAAACTTCACCGATGACATTAGATCTATTTAATGAGATAGAGATAATCCTCTTACATTACATGGTTTTTCCTCATAAGTTTTCTATCTATAATTATACATAACGACAATAAAATTTAAGCTAAATATTATCAACAACATATTTTATGTAACAATGTATTGAAGATATCTGCATAAAGCAGGATCAAATATTATAAACATGAAGCGTTACTCAATGGTGACATCATTAACTAAATAAATTGTCGTGTAAAATAAGCCGTGACAATTCTTTCGTTACCTCCGATTTGGTAACGGCAATAAAGCCACGTGAAATTAATTTTCACGTTGAGTGCATTATCCCTGAACTGCACCCCATAATGGCGCTTTGGAGGGGACGTACAGGTTTAGGAAGTGTTTAAATACATAACTATATAATACTTCGTCATCATAGTCATAAAATAAATTGTTAAGTACCATTGTTACTTCAAAGATTTTATGTATTTTATTACGGTGGCCCGAAAGAATCTAATTTACTCGAAATACATTTTGTATTTAGGTGGCCGTGGGAAAAGAGATCAAAAAAAATATTTTGCTACTGAATATTATAAATTGAAGGAGATGCAATAGTATAAAATTGAACCATGGTCCTTTAATATAAAAAATAAGAATTACAGACAAGACCAATGATTTCTATGTATTTATTTTATGGAATCAGTTTCAGACAATGGCAACTTCAAATCAAAGTTAATAACAAATAATTACAAACGTTAAAGCGCTTTCCTATTACCGTCATTACTATCGATTCAAAGAGAACTTCATAATTATCCGATAACCTCGTTCCGTTCCAGCCAATAGAGAATTGTAAGAACATATAATTACTCCTGTAATTATATGTTCAATAAAAATAATACTATATATTTTAAACATTTTTTAAAAACTTATAAGATATAATATGATGAAATTCAATTTGTGTCTATTTTATATAGAAATTAAAAGGTATAAACAAAATCGTGGCATATAGAAATTAATTTAACTAGTACCTTAACAGTAATGTTACAAAGTTTATATTCGATTAATGAAATTGGTTTTAAAATATAAGAAATATGTATGTGTTAGCAACGAGAATTTTTTTTTAAGACTAAGTAGTGATACACAAATGTGTCCCAAATCGTCATTTGAATGCTTCAGTTCATATTATTTGAGTTCTTCCTAACGTTCCCCTCTTCCGTTTCATTTCAGCATCCTGACACCTGCGCGTGCGCCGGAGTTATTACTTTTTAATTTTCTACGCCCGCTATATTATGCTCCCATCGTGATATATGATTTTATAATAGACCTCGCTGTTAATGTTATACTATAAAAACGCCTTAAAGTAAACTATTTTTTATTTACCATAAACAATTCATTATTTTAAATATTAGTCGAAGTAATTTCATTTTGTAATTATACAGTACAAAAGGACGGTAAAAGATTAAATAAAATAATTACTGCAACACATACAACTTTAAAGCCGGGCGTTGCAGTTCAAACAAACTCCATAGCATACATTATTCAAAGTTGAATAAGTGGTGGAGCCATCCTACACTACATATATTATTCAATCTTCAGCTTGACACGTCGACGCTTGTCCCCCACAGGGGGGCGTCAGTCCCGTTCCCAATTATGCAAGCTGAAATGTCACAGCCACTTAGAGAATGACCCTTAGACCTATTGGCCTTTTATTTTAGTGTTTTGTGAAATCGGGTTAGATTAATGACAGGCAAGGTCGATTCTTAAGGATATTAATTTTTGTAAATGTATATCAAGTATTGTGTTTTTTTTTAACTTACTATGATATAATAAGGGACTTATCATAGGAAATTATTTTAATTAAATAATATATTATTCCTAAAATTATCTTTATATCTAATTACAAGCATTATGATCGTCAAAGATATAGAATAAAACGAGATTTTAATATGCAGAATTTTTTTTTAATCATTATGAGATTTTCTAAAGGATTTGGGATAATAATCTATTTTGTGCAAAAAAAGAAAACATATTTTACAAAAATATTAAACATGATTCATTTAACTACAAAAAGCAATTAGTTTATGTTAAAAGCCATACAAGCACTTTGTTGAGAATTTCAGAATTGCAAAACCAAGCAAATTATTTCTGGACAGTGCAACACAGAAAACCGCTTAACCTGGTAGTTTATTAATGAAAATTGAGCGACATCCAACGTAACACCGGCTGATATGGGCCTTAAATAACTTCTGGTGCAACGAGTCTAGGAAAAGATATTTCAGTACTACACATCCATTAGTAACGAATCGATAAGTAAAAAAATGAGAACAAATATTTTGTGACATAGAGTGATTTTAATTTTTGAACCTCACAAATACATTTTATGAAATTGTTAACATTCTAAATACTATTGTGATTTTTAAATAAGCACAATACAAAAGGTTCGCTTGAGTATGAACTATTTTTTTTATTTAAATAATGAATACGACAATTTCAAATCACGTGTATTCGTAAAACGTACATGTGATCGCTTACGTCCACGTGGGCGTATACTATCCAACGAAATGGTGCAAATGGAAGTGGTAATGTATTGAACCAAAATCACAATAGATATTTGTGCATAATATTGACCTTCGGCAAATACTAAACCTCTTTAGTTTTCCGTTGGAACGAAACTCCATTCGACATTTTTTATGTTTAGGTACTCGCCTTGTTGAACCTATTTAAGAACTGAGTGACCGCTTTTCAAATCGATGCACGCCCATAAAAATGTGTACTAAAAATGAACAATACAATTATTTGCTGTTTCATAATATATTATATACGACCACTTAAAATAATTGTTTTACAAATTAAAACACGATCAACCGTGTAACAAAAGCAAAAAATCGATTGTTATTTAATCCGACATCAATTTAATATACTTTGAACTATTTCTAATACAATTTTATATGAAAAATTGTAAATCACACTTATTGTTGGAATGTAGTGGTTTGAGGACACTCATTTATTGTAGTGCCATTAGCCAAGAGCTTTATAACAAAGAATCGGTATTCTACCTTCTAGTTCAATTGGAACACATTACTGTGATTGCAGTACACTAAGATTATGCATTTCTATAATTCTATGTGAAAATTTAGCTAAAATGCTAATTGTCCTAAAGTAATAGTAGATAAATTACTTTAATATTTCATGTAATCAAATGCTTGTTAAAATCACATAAAAATATAATTTATTTTTGATTTATTGCAGTTATAAACATGTTTTTGTATGTACAGAATATATTTCTCTATGTATTTGTAACTAATAAATATTGCAAATAAAATAATCATTAAATTTAACAGAAAATATCATCCGTAATCTATTACAGCCGATATAATCCCTCACATCTTTGATTCAAAATCAGTACCGATATAGTACCAATTACTCAGCCTCCGTTCCACGGTAGCTAAGACGTATTAAGCTTCAGAAGTGTTCGAACAGACCAACTGTTCATTTCTCTAAAAGCATGTCTAACAATCCGGTAGCGTTTTATAATTCAGTGGCCTGTTCAAACTATTTTTCAAATGTTGACGTTTTGACGTTTAGACGATGTTCGAAAAATTCACATTGAAGTTTTCACTTTTAATCTGATGTTTTTGTTACGTGTTTAAAAGATTGTCCGTAATAAAAAATAATTATTAAATGCCATCATTACGAATGTACAGAATTAAATTAAACAAAAATCTCAATAACCCATCCTTAATATGACAGTAGACAAATTTAAGAATACGAATTCAATAAGCTAGGGATGAAATTTCTAACATTCCCTATATAAATGTTCCAATTTCAATACTTCGTTCGACAAAAGTGAAAACAGGATTAGGTTAATTTTACTTGTATATTTTGGTCATCGATGTTTTCGATATAGGATATTTAGAGATTCGGTCAAGGATCAGAAGTTCTGTGTTTGTATGCGGAACTATAATTATTCTATTGATTTTGTGTCCCTTTAAATATATAAGTTCAAGGAGAAACCGTTTCTGTTGTACAATTTTATTTTTATGGTCGACTTTTAAAATTTATTTGTTTTGTAGCTATTTGCGTGCGGCGTGTTTTTTATAAGATGTTTGTAATGAAAATATTTTTTAAAGTAGGTACTATTACAATCGTCATTACGGTACCGTATCCAAAAACAGTTTAAGCGCTTTCCTATTAATCCTGTTAATAAATTATTTGCAGCTAATGAATGTCTGAGACAAACATTCCTCTAATGAAAAGGTAAACTGGACTGAAGGACAAAATTAATTTTGTGTAAGGAAAACTGTTATCCCCGTGTATCTTAGAAGGATAACTTGATTTAACAACTGTAAATAAAATTATATATTGTAAATTTATGTCTTTCGATTTTTCCAAGGATTTTTAGACTTGTCTTGAAAATTTAATTATAAACCAAGTTGCAAGACATAATCATAACTGTCAACAATTAAATTTAAATTAGCTTAAATTGGAAATCAGATTTGTGTTTGGTAATTATTTAAGATTTTAAGATTATTACATGAGAATTGTCATAGGCAGCCTAGATAGACGACGGACAAGAGTGGTTCTATAAAAAAAATATTTTTTTTGTTTTTACCAATACAGATGCAGAACCCTAATCATAGATAAATAATTTGTAAATGCTACTAAAATGGAATGTTGACCAACATTTTTTTTTTACTTTTATTTAAAACTTCCTCGTGTTTATAAGGTGATAAATTTAGAATAATAATTATAACTGGACACGAAATAAAATGCTAGAACTTAAGACAGGCGTTTGTTTGTTAAAAAAATGTTGTAGACTTAAGTAGTAACCTAGATTTAAATATGATTCTACAATAGAGCACAACAGTGTTATGGTAATGCATAAATCAATACTATTTATTATTTGACAAGGTTTAAAACGTCGTGGTGTTAATCATTTTGCATTTGTTTTGAATCAGTTGTTGTTTTGAATCAGAATTACTTTGTATACATTCAAAAAACATTTAACACAATTCATATTGTTATAAAACAGGAATATCAATGTTAGACATTTGGACTTTTCAATTCCTCTTGAAAGATCTTGTTTGTTGTACTAAATACACATAGTAATTGTATGCACATGAACATTTGTTATTTAAAAAGAGCAAAATGTTAAATCTTGGTATTGGATTTAAAAATGAAAACAACTGTACGGGAAAAGAACAGATTTTCTACATAATTATGTTACCAACATAAGTATGTCAATTTCGTTACAGATTAACTATATTGTGTTATAATAATACAAGGTCTGTTATAATTTGACTATCCCGAAACCTGAAACTATTAAGCGACCATAAATACCTATTAGTATAGTTATCCTTCAACCTCATTAACTGCTCGTTAGGAATATTTCATATTAGCAAATATAAGGGGTTTTATTGTTCAAGTACACTTAAACTGTTAATAGTTTTGAAATAATTCTAATTATATGGATGGACTTGAGTAATTTGTATTTATCTAAGGTTATATGTATCTTGATCACACTTTGATTGACAGGATAAATGTCTATGTAATATTGTTTAGATAATGACTTGTAGAACACTGTATAATATATATATTTTATGTACATGGTGTGGTAAGTCACGATGTAGGTGTGTCGGTGAAACCTGAACGTGCAGGAAGTGGGCCATATGGCCTGCTAGAGGCGGCTGCGGCACGGGCGTCGATTTGTGTCGATATAATGTGGATGCGACAATTCGTTATACACCAAAGACTTAATTTGACCTGTTTAATTAATGATTTTATTTATGTTCATGATACTTTATTTGATGCATAAATCCTGCCGTTTTGCTTAATGTTTACAAAAAGTTAATGGGTATGTCCACAATATGCTCACCTAAAATTCAACATTAAAAATCATGAGGAGCACGTGTGCAAGTAAATTTCAGCCAATGCATCAGTTCTTACCTACTTATAAACAATAAAATGACTAATGCACGATATTTCCATTCTCATAGTTCGAATGCTTTAAGATTTGTTTGCATTATTTCCCGGTAATATTAGTAATATGTGTACTGCGACCTCTCTTAATAGATTATGTTAATACTTCAGTTTTTAATTATTTATTAAGGTTTAAGTTTTTAATCTACGTTACGTTCGATTATAACATTCCTTTGTCGCTGAAGGGTTTTTTTTGTAACGGTGATTATAAACTAAGGTCATCCTGTCTAACTAATTTATCTAGTTTGTTATTATTAATTTTTAGTCGAAGGTATGGGCTAAAATAAAAGTATAAGCTCTATATAAACATCATTAACATACCATTTCCCTATAACATGTTTTTAATTCGTATATTCTAAACTACAGCTATTA
>DVQP01003393.1:0-10897 GCA_018231745.1 Danaus eresimus
TAAGCCCGCTCCAGACTCTAGACAGAATATCAATGACCTTCCCCCGATACACTATTTGATTATTATTATCATGTTTAATTTGATCTTAAATTGAAACTAATTATATTCTTGGCAGTATTTTCAAGTTACGTTTATTTTAGAAAATAATAATTGACATTATTAGCTAACTTATTATCTTAATTTGTGTTACTTTCAAATAAAATATATAAAAGCTTTTATATGTTGTGGTGGCCTAAAGGATAAAGACCCGTCTCTCATTCATGAGGGCGCTGGTTCCAAACCTGGCAAGTACCAATGTGATTTTTCCTAGTCATGTGTACTTTCTAAGATTATTTACGCACCACTGACAGACGGTGAAGGAAAACATCGTGAGGAAACCTGGTCATGTAACTTCAAATTATAAGTTTGAAATTACCAACCCGTCTTGAGCAAGCGTGGTGATTAATGCTCAAACCTTCTCTATGTGAGAAGAGGCCTTTGCTCGGCAGTGGGTACCGATAGGCTCATGGTGATGGGCTTTATCACACCGAAACCATTTCTTTTCAAAGTAACTTCGGTCGTGACTTCAAGAAGACTCTATCACGTTTAATACAACCGATTAATATTTAGTTGCTCTTTTTTTAAATCATACGTAGAGTGTGCACGCACACATACTAACTAACATATTTTAAAATATATCTATTCATATTCTCAGCTTTAGACTAATAACTACACAACTCTGTACGAACTCGATGCAAAAAAGTAATTTAATTTTTGTCCAATAGGTCATTATAATGAAACTAAAAAAAATTTCGGATTCGAGATGTGATATCGTCTGCCCGTGATCACGGCTACTGTAAAATAACCGAAACGTCGAGATAATGTAGTTTTTAAATTAATAAATAATCGCGTAGTAATCCGAAAATTTTTTTAGTTTCATTTAAATGTCTCGCGAAAATCTAAGATCTCATTAGGTCATTATAATCTTATTTCAAGTTTAAAGGAAAGTTATACTTTCCGTACTTCTTTACCCTGTTATTCGCAATTTTCTTTATTACTGACGTTGGGAAACTTTACTTCAGGAAGCAACACAGTGTATTTAAGAGACATGGAATTTTCTCCTGAAGTTTATAACTGACCAGGTTTGCTGGGAGTGCTGTTATGAGTTATAACGGCGTGGATGTTGCTCTGACTATGTCTAAGAACGTCAACAATTCTCCGCGTAATGTGTCAAGGTGTTCTAAATATATCCGGCCGCGATAGAAGCCGAGCTATCCGTGAAATCGCCAATTTATTACGGTTTCTTGTAATATTAATATTATTTATTGGTTAAATTTTGTATGAACATATTTTTATTTATGTATAAGTATACTGAAGGTGGATGGAATATGCAAGGTGTTGACCGTCAAAAAAACACAAATATAAGAAAAAAAGATCACTAAGAAAATAAATATATTAGAAAAAATTATATATCACTATGTTTATTTTTTAACAGTTAAATAAATTTCAGAACGTTTAAAATTAAAACTTACATAATAACCTTAAAAGCTTATATTTTCTTTAAATATTTGGTTATTTAAGACGTAGTTAAGAATATTATATTTTTACATTATAATACATAAGTTATTACAGTTTGATGCATGTGCCAATAGCATTACAAAATTACATCCGTTGAAAGAAACGGAATTGCTATACATAAATCGATACGAAACGTCCAGGATAGTTCAGACGGATCGGAACAACATTTGCAGCAACCGATTATTCTCTTTAACACTCGGAGCAGATTATGATGTCGATAGTCCTTTATATCTTTATAAAGATTTTTTTTCGTTATCAAAATAAATATTTCCCTTGACCAGGCTTTAGCAGACAAAGTCGGTGACGACAAAGGACTCGCTGAGCACCTCAAGTTACCAATCCAAAGAATAAACGACTACCAGCTTCTACTCAAGGTCAGCATTATTTCAGAATAATTTTGACAGTCGTGTAAAATGTAATCATTACATAAATTCCTATTTTCTACTTTTGATAACGTAACTCAATAAGTCCATTTATAACTACATTAACATCATGCTGGCTGCAACAAAGTTTAAACAGCACTGTTAAATCGTGATTGCGCGCGACTGACTGAGCTATTGCCTCGTCAATAACTTTACGGCGAGAGAACAAAGGTCCGAATATAACTCCAAATCATAAATTTCATGAACTCAATACGACGTCTATCCTTCATTCATTGGCTATTTACGTAATTGATTGCCAATTCAACGAAATTAAAGCTATAAATCACTCCACTCAGCGCAGTTCCAGAAATGTTTGAATGGAATATTTTAACTTTTGCTACCTGTAGTCGGTAGGCGATTGTTCTTTAAGTAATTTTGGTACGAGAAATGTGATTGTCTTCCAGGAGCTAGTGAAATATTCTAAACGTCTCGGCGACGATTGTACGGACCTTCAGAAAGCTCTCGAGCTATTCTTAGGCGTCCCAACTCGTGCGACAAGCAACCTCTTCATATCTAGCATCGAAGGTTACCGTGGGAACATCTACAAACTAGGAAGGCTACTGACCCACGACTGGTTCACCGTCACTTGCGGACAGGAACGCGAACAACTATACGTCTTCCTGTTTAAATCGAGGTTACTTCTTTGTAAAGTCAAGCGGATTGGTGAAGACCGGTCAGCTTTTGAACTTAAACAAATTGTCAAGGTAACCAAGGTTTTTATAAAAAGATCACTTTGAGTTATTTTATTGATGTGTATTTATTTCTTATTACTTAATTTTAGCTTCCTGAGGTCGAAGTGCGGGATATCCCAGACAGCAACAAGTTCGAACTCCATCAGAAAGCACCTCCTCTTGTGATTACTTTTAAAGCCCACAAGGAGTCTGTTAAGACTTCTTGGTTGCAAGAGATAAAACACTACGCCACCGATCTAGGTAATAACCGTAGCTAATTGAAATATATTACAAATTAACATAGATATACCTTCCGGCATAACACATTCAAATTGAAAACGAGATCTATATTTGACCTTCCTTGTTCTAGAACTAAATGTAACGAATTTTCTTTAAAGTTGCTCTAGCGGAACACGCGGCCGACGATCTACAAGTTCAACCACCTCCTGAAGAATTCATAGAAAAACCAGAAGAAAAGAGAAAAAGGTCAGGTACTGAAGATCACATTGAAGAAATACAGGAGAAGAAATCTCGTACGGAGGAAGTTGAAGTCTCAGAAGTTTTGTCGAGGCAAGAATCTCTAGAAGTACTTAAAACAAAGAGAAAGGCATCTACTGAAGCACAGACTATCACTAAACTTTCCAAGACTGAAGGAACAGAAACATCATCAATAAGCGAAGTTCAAGAAATATACGAAGCTGTTGGCGCTGAAAGTGAAGTCACAGTTGACTTAGGATCTAAAACATTAGTGACGCAATTAATTGAACAGGAATCTGTCACGTCTCAATCCCAGCTCAGTCAAGAAACAGTTATTCAAAACAAAACATTACAAATAGAAAATCGAGAAACCGTATCCATCCAATCCGAACAAAAACAAATTAGCGAACAAGTAGGTATACATTCTGACCTATCCGACAGTGAAAACAAGGTAACAGCGTTTGCTGATATTCAGAAGTCGGAAACATCCTTTAAGGCGACCGTTGAGAAATCCCTAGATCAGAAATCATCTCCCATAGAATCTCAAGAATTGTTAGAATCTTCTGTGGAAGCTACCTTACACACTACATCTGAAGAATCAAAAGCCCAACAATCTTCTTCCTACAACGATCAACTGTCGAAACCCTCGGAAGAGGAATCTAATAACGTAGAAATATCAGAAGTCAGGAGTAAAGAAACAGTTGTTTACGAAAAACAAACATCAAAACTAGAGTCAACTGAAGTAACCGATAGAATTTCAAATAGTACTATAGTAAGCACCTCTGACACTGAATCTATAACATCTTGTGTTACAAAGAACGAACAAAGTGTAACCGATAAAGATTCAAAAAATATAAAAAGAACATCATCTGAAGACAGAACAAACACCGTAGATAAAACTGAGTTAGCATCGAAACAGAACTCGAAAGAGACATTTACATCTTCTGCTGTAACAGAAGAATTGAAATCATCTTTGGAAGTTATTGGCGATACCGGTCAGAAAAGTGCCAAAGAATACGAAGAAACTGAAGAGGAAAATCCGTTTGTCGTTAATAGAGAGGAAGACGGTGAAACTGGAAAAGATCAGGACGTTGCTGGTATAAGTCACACTGAGAACCAAAAGCTAGAAGAAAACGTACGAGAAAAAAGTCAAGCTGTAACCACAGAGGCAGAAACCGAGGAGATGTCGAGATACAGCCGCACGTCGCGGCTCTCTGGAGGTATTACAAATACGATTAGTTTTTATATTTTTAAAGAAATATTTTCACATACTATTATTTAAATAAAAGCTTAATAAAATATTTTTTTAACAAATCGATCCAACGAATTACAGAGTACTCCAGCAGCACGCGCAAACTATCTTCGGGTGGTCGCTACGAGTCGTCTACAATTGACGGCGGACTCTCAAGCTATTCGCGGCGTGAAAGTGGCGCCCGCTCTGAGGCGCGTTACGAAGCTGCTACGACTGTAGATGGCAATTCACGATACGAATCGAAATACTCTTCGTCCGCGTCCAGCAAGCTCGAGGCTGGTTCCAAGAACGCCCTTGAATCAAGTTTTGAAGTCAAGGAAGCCTCTCACTACGGTATTGAATCTGCCACGAACGCTGCTAGTAAACTGGATAGCATCGCCTCTAAGTACGGACTGGGCGTCGATTCTGATGCTCAGATAGAAAACCAATCTTCTAAGTACAGCGTGGAAGCTAGCTATGACGGCAGTTCCGAAACTATGAGTAAAATTGACAGCATCGCTTCCAAATATGGACGCAATTCTATAACTGGCAGCTCCAAGATTGAGAGCCGGTCAACAAAATTAAACATCGAAACTAGCCTCGACGGCGACAACGCAAACGGGGAATCGGTCGTAGAATCGAAATATAGCAGCCTGAGAAACGGAGACAGTGTCTCTAAAAGCAAGTACTCTAAGAAGACCGTCTCGAACGGTTCGCTCACGGATGAATACGGTTCCACGAAAACGGTAAAGAGGTCCGAGTCCATCGAGGGAAAGCCAGTCTTCACGAAGACACTAGAAGGCCAGAACATCGAGCGTAAGTCGAGCCGCGTGCACCCAGCACTGACACCTAGCGCTTGTATATACGCTTGTAGTATTAACATCCACACACATACTAACTCGCTCCGCCGACTTCGCGTAACGCGTGTGCTCCACAGCGGGAGAGAACGTGACCTTCGAGTGCGAGCTGTCCAACGACGACGCCAAGGTGACCTGGTTGAAGGACAACCGGCCTCTGACCGACCGACTCGCGGATCGCGTCGAGAGACGAGCTTCCGGGGCCGCTCACAGCCTGCGACTGCTGCACTGCCGCGAGGACGACTCCGGCGTCTACACCGCCCTGGCGGAGACCCAGCGCGGCACCGCCACCTGCACCGCGCAGCTCGTCGTGCACCAGCGTGAGTGCATCGGACTCGGTGTGCCGAACAAGCGAACACAGTCCGCCGGAACATTGATCCTCTTCGTTATGATCCTCGGCTGTGGTTCCGTACACCGAAACCGGTTCTCCATCAACAATACACTTAACCTTACCGATCACGAGGCATGGCTCCGACGAATCACCGATTAAGTCATCGTAAAGCGTATAACACTTAGACCTGTCTGTAGTCTTCTCACTGTATAATTTTCCTGTATTTTCCACTGAGCAGCGTTTTGTTTGCATGTCTACGTGAGTCGCGGCCGTATCACTCTATACATAACGATTCTCCTTCGACCTTCCTTCAGACGTTTCCGTTGTTTTAATTGAACATTTTATGTTGTATTTTATAACAACAGTGACACCAGAAGAGAGACGACAAAAGAATGCACTTAATGCGCCATATTTTGTGGTGGCTCTCAAGGACACGGAGATTCTTCTGAACACGTTCCTTCGCTTCATGATCAGAGTGAAGGGAAACCCAAACCCAGTAGTTAAGTTGTGAGTATTATCATATTACAATTCATCTGCAACACGTTCTCGCTGAATGTATTTTATATGGAAGCAGCGCTTTGTCACAAATAAGAAGTTTTTAAATTACCTTTAACCTCGTTACATATTATCCGTCACACTGCTCACATACAAACACTCACTCGATTTTTCAGACCTTTTTCTATTTATGAGACAATTTTAATACAATATGTACTCGCCTACCAAAAAGCCCCACTCATTATCATGTCATGTCGCTCTGTCAGCTACCGTGAGGGTGTGGAGATCGTGTCCAGCTCCCAGTGCGACCGCGTCAGCATCCTCCGCACCCTGGCTGACAGCGGCTGTTACGAGTTGGTGATACCGGATGTGACGCGCGACGACGCCGGGAAGTACTCCTGCCGGGCCGTCAACGAGTACGGAGACGTGGAGTGCGAGGCGACCGTCACCGTAGTCGGTGAGAAGTCCACCCTTACTACGAGCTTATTACACACACCTCACACATGACGTTTGACATTGACATTTGGCCAGGGGATAGGAAAGCTCGTGTTAAGGGAATTGTTATATGACGGCTGGTGCCCGGCAGTTATCTACCACTAGGAAACTACCCTCATGGATGTTTTATTTGATTAAAAAGGGTGATTGATTATAATACAGGAATTTGAATCTAAAGATAATAGTTAAACAATACAAAAAACAGGCTCTTTATAGAAAACCAAACTAAGAAATAGAAAATAAATTTAGATTAAAAATAGTGATAATAATTAGTTAAGTTTTCTATAAAAAGCGTGTTTAGTTTATTTATAAAAGCTTGTTTTTTATAATTTCAAACTATTGCACGACTCATGATGCGAAGCAGAGAAAAATTATTAAAAAAAAATTAATTAAGTTTATTCCCGTATCGACTATAGATGAAAATTATATACATTAACAAAAATCATATTTTGCAAATTGAGTAATGGAATAATTTAATTTGGCAAAGTAATGAGTGAAGTTACAAAACTTAAGATTTTTTTTTTACCTGAAATTCTTCAGTGAAATAAAAAGCTGCTAGATGAAAAATGTGACATAAAAATAAAAATCTAGATTTTTTTTTGATTTACTCAAATTTACAGCATACTATCATGTGGGCCATTCATAGTAATGTATAGTTTGTTTTTAAAGTGTATGTGTCTCCATCAGTGCCGCTTCGCTAAGTAGCCACCATGGCAATATGGCGCCTGCAATCTTTCTGTCATCGCCATTAGAATTCAACAAATACACGATAAACGTAATTTGGCGCTTAGTGTTGTTTCCTCGGATACTTTATTTTGTATTCTTCTCTCACGTAGATAATGTTCCAAGCGACTCTACTGCATTCTTTGACGAAATTATTAATATACAATTCTTGTCTATAATGAGGGGACGATATATTTAGCTTGTGTAAAACATAGGTCAATGTATTTTATTCACAACCTCCAAGGTCATTGCAGTGACTAGAGATCTCAAACCCCTTAAAGCGTAGCTTTCGTTTAATTAATTAGTATTATAAACATCTATAAATCAACTACATACTTTATTTAACTCATATAAACCTAAAAATATATTAGATCGACGTCACACAATACACATCTGTATTAAAGAGCAAATAAAGCAAATTTTATGTATTTGAATGATTTTAATTACAATGAATCACCGTGCACCGAACACCGCTTGGAGCTCGGCCAGTGTTTGTTTAAGAGGTAGTTACAAGTTATATATACTTGAAGCTAAATTTACATGCCACCAGATTATTTTATATGTATTTAATAACATCATCTAAATGTCTACCTGCAGCTCCTTTGGGCGATGCGGTTTCAGGTCTCTAAGGTCGCTTTGATATTGAAGCTGGTTAGCCGGCGGTGGAACAGATTCAATAAATTCTTATCATCAATAAATCTCAATGGTTTTGGCACTTCGCAGGTCTATTTTAAGCAGTAGTCACTTGATATGTACAGTGGATGCACTTATTATGACGAACAGAACACGATCATAGCTGTTAGGCGGCCTTTATAGAGATGGACTCCGTAGAAAGTAAATAATGTTGACTCTGGCGTAAGTGCGTCTCTTTATGTTATTGTAGTATTTGACTGTTTGGCAGATGACAAGAACATTTTCGGAGAACTGCCGCCGGGTGGGGAAGGCCTCTTACCTAAAGGAGAGAAACCCAGCTTCACATGGAAAAAGGATGGAGTCAACTTTGACCCTGAAGAAAGATTTAAGGTCAGATGATATTTTAAGCTTATTACCCTAGTACTTCGAGTTAGTGTTTTTAAAGCAAATCACCTACTGCGATTTCTGTCATTTAACTTTTCTATGTAGCTGACTTTATTTGAGAATTTTGATAGCTCGAAAAAACGCTTTTATATATTTATGATAACATGTAATATATAAGTAGTACGTAATGTAATATACAAGGCTATGTGTAAACTACAATAGCGTAGTATTATATTGATGAACGCTGTGCAGGTGTTGCTGGAAGATGACGAGGACTCGTTGGCGTTAGTGTTCCAACACGTGAAGCCCGAGGACGCTGGCCTCTACACCTGTGTGGCCAAGACCAGCACCGGAAACATATCCTGCTCCGCGGAACTTACCGTACAAGGTAGGAACTACCTTAAGTACTAGTTAAAAAATCATATAATTGGACCTACAACCACTTCCTTGCCTCTGAAGAGAGAGATGACGCTTTACTGATGTCGAAGATGCCTTTATTCTTTATTATCGTGAGTCCGTCACCATTTAAAGGTGACATTATGAACGGTTTCCTGAATCCTTTATTTAGAAGAGGTCCGAACCTTCTAACGGCTCCAGCTAGACTGGTTTTAATCTGTACTCCGCCTCTATTTATACCAGCCAGCACTCATTGTTGTGACAACACCTTCACAGTTGGCTACGTAGGTGGCTATGCGGGTGACATCTGATAATTTTTTCATATATAATTATAACTTTTATACATATATTTTTTATTTTTATTTAAACTTGGCGTAATAGAATATTTTATGCTAATAATATACTATGCCAAGTACGCTTAAAGTGCCGTGCAAACTTAATCACTTCAAAGTCCAAAGTTCCTCAATAAAAGGTACAGTATGATATATGCACACAAAGAATGAAAATGATGTGGGAAGAAAGAGATCATATTTAATAAATCAATAGGAGCGGTGAACTACCTCCACCGTGAGCCCCAGAAACCCGAGCTGGTGATCGAGCACCGCGAGGCTGTGGTGGCGAGCGGCGGCTCGGCTATACTCGAGCTAGTCTGCAAGGGCTACCCCAAACCTACAGTGGTGTTCAAACACGACGGCAAAGTCGTCGAAGCTGATGCCAGACACAAGTCAGTATTTTATTAAATGTTTTATTTGGAAATGCCCAGACCGCGGCAAAATTACTTTGGGACGGCACAGTCATATCAGGGACTTAAGACGTACGTTTCTGTTCAACTCGTTCATGAGACAGGAGACAGCGGAGATGAACACTCAAACGACGACGTGGTTGGTGTTGTGGATTGTAAGTTTGATTATAATTATAGGTTCCTGCACGAGGACGATGAGAGCATGTCCCTCGTTATCAAAAACGTGTGCGAAGCAGACGCCGGCGTGTACCACATCAGCGCCGAAAACGACCTGGGCGAGGACACCACCACCGTCAACCTCGTGGTCAAGGCCGCGCCCAGGATTAAGAAGAAGATTGAGAACCAGAGTTGCTTGGTAACGCCATCACGCTACTGTTGTCATTTATATTATTTTGTTAGAACAAGTCTATGACAATAATGGTAATCCTCATTAGTTTACATTAATCTTCTCTTCTTGCAGGCGGGTTCGACTCACGAAGTTATCATCGAGGTGGAAGGGACTCCGGCCCCGGAACTGAAGTTCTTTAAGGACGGCGTCGAAATCAAGTCCTCGGAACGGATCCGTATAGTCAAGGAGTCGGACGAGCTGTACAAGGTCATCATCAGCGACTGCAAGCTGACGGACACCGGCTCCTACTCTGTTGTTGCTACGTTAGTATCGTCTACTGTCTTTTCTCATATATTTTAACACAAACCAGCAAAAGATATATTTATATTTATACCTGTATTCAATTAGTAACTTTGTTATTAGGAACTTCGTTAGTGTTTCAAGATATTGAACTATAGGAAAACATCAAAAACTAAGTTAAAAAAATATTAGCGTTTTCGCGAGGATGAATTACACACATATTTATTGAATATGCGATGACAGGCAAGTCCTGTCAAGACTAATTAACAAAAAAAAGATTTACTAAATATCAGTCCTTGTTGAACTTCCCCCAGGAACGAAGTGAACCAATGTTCAGACTTCTGGCAGTGGCACGTGTCCTCACCACCGCGAGTGATCAAGAAGATTGGAGGAGAACGGATCTGTAGCGAGAAGGAAACTGTCACACTCACCGTGGAAACGGAAGCCGACCCTGCTCCCACTGTAACCTGGTAAGCTGATATAGATATTTTTTCAATTATTATTATTTTAATGACATTTAGCGACGGACCGTAGTTGGTTTAAAGCTATTTGTAGCTAAAACCAAAATATAATCTGCTGCTGTCATCCCAGGTACAAAGATAAAGTGGAGCTGAAGGAGTCAACCGCAGTGAAGATGTCGTCAAAAGGCCAGGCCCACTCCCTGGTCATCACGGCCGCCGCCCGCGCTGACAGCGGGGAGTACTCCTGCGAGGTAAGTAACGCATTTATTAAATTATTATTACTATCGTATTTAAACAGAGACGAAGAGAATTCCTGTTTAGATAGATATTTGAATTGCTAAGTATTAGGCGTGCTATAATCACTTATGCGCGTGTGCGTGTGCGTGTGCGTGTG
>DVQP01003394.1:0-10897 GCA_018231745.1 Danaus eresimus
AACAAGTCTTGTTGTGTGGAGAATGGAGCTCCCGCGGAGTGTTTAAACAAAACTTATTAATTGGAGTAAGCTAAACATTTTGTGCATCATGATAAATGAAATCCGCTTCCTTAGTAGTCTCGACCGTAGCGTGTCAGTCCGCACACGGCTGCGTATGGATGTCGCAAGGGATCGGGAGGGAAAATAAAACACAAAGCTTACAAAAAGTACGTCTCTATTAGAGAGGGCAACGTTACACGCGACGTGTCAGAGGTCAAGTGACGCGACACGCCGCCACACCGACCATAACACACTGGAAACAATTTAGACCCTTAGACAACAAGTCCCAGACCTGGCGGCCGGGGGCGGCCGGGGCTGACGGACACACGGGGCAGAAACTAAGCATGCCGGCGACACCGCAGGGCGTCTCTCGAGTGTAAAATATATTACTGATTGTAATGACGGGTGCTCGCTCGGGGCGGGCGGACCGCTCACACCCGGCCCACACGCCGGGCGCGCACTCCGCCCGCCCCGGCGCCGGGTGTGGCTCAGCACGTGCTCTATTTCATTTCCTGTTACATAATTTATATAATTAAAGATATTTCTCTCCGGAGAACGTCGGACTGCGACGTGTTACCGATTATTATTGTGGCGAGTCCTCTGCTGCGGGTACAGCGGACAGCGAGACCTGCGCCTCGACTTGATGCCGGGAGCCGGGAAATAAAGTCCCAACCGTTCCAAGACTACTTGCAACACGGTCGTCATAGAAACGCGGCCAGACAGACGGCCAGCTGGGAACCGGATACGATGCATTGGCCGGAAATGACGAACCAAACGTTTTAGAATAAGAGTTAGCGTCAGGGTCACCGACACCAACATACAGACGAACATGCAGCGAGCGGGCGGCGGCCGGCACACGGACTGGATGTTAGCGGGTAAGGGGACGATGTACGGCTTCATTGACAAAATATTCAAATATTTTGTATCAAAATATTATAATAAAATAGCAGTAATTTTCTAAGCTGCGAATAAAAAATGAAATGAGCGAAGAGGACGGAGGGTCCAGCGACTCAGGGAAGGCGCCGCTCCGAAGGTGGGGGGGGCTACTCACTCACTCGACCTTCCCGATGTCGCCGGAGGCCAGCCGGGCTCACGGACGAGCCGATAGTAACCTAACATATAATTAAAATATACAAAACTTGTAAAATCACATCGATTGCATGATCGGAACTTATCCTATCCTGCTCCCGCCGGCGTCGCCGAGGAGCGACACCGGGAGGGGGGGGGGCATGTTCGAAAACTACTCCAAATTTCCAGGTGTGTTCGTTCAGGCGCTTTGACGAGACAGGCTCGGCTCCTCCAGCAGGGAAGTCGTCTCCGCCGCGGACGTGGCCGTATTCACGATCAGTATAAATAATATTCACACGAAAGTTACAAGTGTACAGGATACTCGGTCAAAGTAACCAAAATTAAATTTAAAGTGCTTAATATAAAACTATTATAAGTAATTACAAAACATACACGTACAGCCGGCCGCGGCCGACACCGCCGGCGGCCCGCGGACCGGTGGCGGGCGGGGTGGGCGGGGCGGGCGCGGCCGGACACCGCGGGGGAAGGATCGAAGATCGGGGTTGGTCGACGACCTCGCCGACTAAATTAATTTACTATCTAACTACTTAACGAAAGAAGCGAAATGCGAAGCGCGGGGCGGCGCGGGGTGGAGGGTCGGAAGGAGGGGGCGGGGGTCGACTGAGAAGGCCGCGGGGCGCCTCCTAGCGGCGGAAGTTCTGGCGCGGCTGGAAGGAGGCGCGGTGCGACGACAGCGGGCGGCGGCGCGGGGGCTCGCGGCCGCGGGTCTTCTTCTCCTCCACGTTGAGCTTGACGCCGGCGCCCTCGCCTCCCTCGCCGCCCTCGCCGGGGAAGTACAGCGGCTGGAAGAAACACCGCGGTTAGCGACCCTCGCTGCGAGTCTCGATGCAAGGCGAGTGCGGACGGCCGTACCTCGGTGGCGGCGGCCAGAAGGCAGTCGGCGGCGGCCTGCGCCGTCTCGTAGGTGATGAAGCCGTAGTTGGGGTGGCGCGGCGCCCCGGGCGCGGCCGGCTTGCTGTGCACGCGCAGCTCGGCCACGGGACCGAACCGAGAGAAGATAGCGCGCAGACTCTCCTCGGTGGCGGAGTGCGGCAGGTTGCCCAGGAACAGCTGCTGGGCGTCCGAGTACCGCCGTCCGCCGTCCTGGTTGCCGGCTGCGGAGCGCCAGGCGAAACGATGTAAGTATTAGCGGTCGACGCGTCGAGTGGCGGCGGACAGATCTCATTCATTCATGTTCGCGTCATACCCTGCTGCTGTGGCTGAGCACTCCTGGGCGGGCGTGCGCGGGGCTCGTGGGCGGCGGGCGCCGGCGCAGACGATGGAGCGGGAGCGGGAGCGGGAGGCGCCGGGGGCGACCCGCGAGTTGTTCCCGCACTCGACCCGGACTTCAGCAGGTTGGCGTACGTTTTGGGTTCCGGAGGAGCGGTCACCACTGAAATGTTTCGGATGACATTTTATTACAATTGATCGTTCGAATAATACATTGCAGGAGGTGCGAGTCGCCGCTCACCTGGTTGAGGAGTCGGCTGAGGCGTCGGCTGCTGAGGCGGAGGCGTCGGCTCGCGCTCGGGCTCCGGGACCGGTTCCTCTTCCCGTTCGGGTACTGCAGCGGCGGCGGGTGCGGTCGTGCCGGCCGAGGAGACGGGGCGCAGAGTAGAGGTCGTTCCGGCCGCTGTCGCGGGACACATGGCGGAGGGTTCGGCCTGCAGCGCGGCCGCGAGGTGCCTGGCGGGGTCGTCGTGAGGGTGCCCGTTGAGATGCGGCGACGCGGGCAGCGACACAAGCTGGGCGTGCGGCGGCGCTGGGAAGGGCGCGGGCGGGAAGGCGGGTGGGAAGTACCCGCCGGCGGCCGCGTCCTCCTCCTCGGCGTCCGAGCGGCCGGAGCCTTCGCCTTCTTCGTCGGAGAACACCACGTCCTGGTAGCGGAAGATGTCGTTGTGCACGTAGTACTTCTTGGGCGACTGCGCGGCCAACACGAAGGTCTGCGTGAAGCGCCTCATGGGTGCGCCGGCGTTGGACAGCTCGCCGGTGACCTGCACCACGACTCCATTGCCCAGCGTGGCCTGCGCGTCCACCTGACTGATCTTGGCGTGACAGTCGCGGAAGTGGAGCTGCTGGATGCGGTTGTGGATCTGCTTCTGTCCGACGACAGGCAGCGTCTCGCGGTTGGGCGCGTCCAGCCCACCATGCACGAACGACGAGTAGTTATTGTAGAATCTGTTCGGGCCGGGACGAAAGTCGAGCTTTATTTACAGGGGCTTTATAATTCAAATGTCGCAATCGTTTACAGGTTCGTATCAATAGGATAAGTGTTAGAACAGAACGTATGAGGGGACAGCTGTACTGGCGGCACACTAGCTGAGTATTAATAAATGTTTCACTTCATCAATCAACCTTAAGCCATCCTAGAGCCAGTTTGTAAAGAGAGTGTTCGTACACATGACAATGTTTAAGAGAAATCTATGTGACTGACGATGCAAATAATGAACATAGAAAGTACTGGTTTTATCTATTGTTTCCTACTTCGCACATATGTAACAAACATTATGGTATATGAATGTGTAACACACATTAAAACACAGCGAATGACCTTGACTGTGTTAAGAGACCCGACCAATGATATCACCAGAGGTCTGATACTACTGATAACAGATAAGGGGATGATGTCACACTCATGACAAAGGCCGTCCTCAGGACTCACACACACATCAAAGTCGAAGATACCGTGCTGGAATAGGAAACTAGAGATGCAACGGTGAGCAGTTTGGCCGGAAACCGGATACCGGATGTTCGGCCGGCGGTGTGACACCTACATTTTGAGTTTGGTAAGTGGGTGTGGAGTACACCTTGGCACTCGGCGTACTATTTACAAGAGCGGCTGCTAGAACAGACACGAGCTGTTTCTTCGTATATAGCCGACCATAATAAACCTGGGTTTATTGCTTATAACTTCACACCTCATCGGTGGAGTTTAATGGAGCAATGCATCGTTCTCCTCAAACAGTATGAACAGATGGTAATAACGAAGATCACGAGCTCAGGTGTGTCGGGCATTATCGAAGTAATACCGCATGTAGCGGTTTTGATGAGGTACATGCAAAAGGGAGAAACTTCACGCAAAGTCCCTAACTTGTTACAACTTCTAACGCCCCTAAAAACTCAATTGCAACAACGCTTCGAACGTCTTGATGAAAATCCAAAGCATTTCCCGACTACATTATTGGTTCCCAGTTTTAACTGCAATTTTTTTGGGTTGATTCGAGCAGAAAAGGTTCACCAAAGCCTTACTGGAAGGTCTAAAATTGAGTTGCAGTGAAGAGGATCCATCCAGTAGTGAAGGCGAGTCACGTCCAATGAAGAAGCAGACAATGGGATGAGTGTTCATGAATCATTTTGGGACTGCTTTAATGAAGTTGCCAAAGATAACAGCCAAAGTGAAGACTCTGATAACAGTGCTATAGCCAATGAACTTGACTTTTACTTAAAAATGATTCGTCTCGGTCGACAAGGTGACCTTAGGCATGGTGGGCACCAACGAAAAACAATTCCGACTTTGGTTAAACATCCCCCTTCCCATGTGGCGGTGTGTACAGCGAGGGACTGTTCAGAAGCTGGTGTTATGTGTGAACACAAGACAAATGTTTGCTTCCTCAAAATGCTGGAAGTCTTGTACATCATACATCACACTTTTCCTTTGGTGGATTTCCAATATTAAATTAATTAAAATTGTTGGTTGTAAATGAGTACCTTTTTCAACTATTGTCACCAAATTACTTTAAATAATACATTTATTATAAAATAGATCAAAGTTGTTTAAAATAATAAAAAGTTGCAATTATAATTGTCTTTTTTAAATTGAGTTTATAAAATCTACCAAGTTTACTATCCAGTGTGCAGCTGGATTGTACAATACCATCTGGTATCCGGCCGGATAACCAAATATTTGGTGCACATCCAATAAAAACTACAAGGTTTTAAATAAGGCAGGTTACAATGATGACATTCATTGTATAAAGAAATGTTTACAAAGATATGTACTTAGCATACAGAAGGTACATCCATGTACGGTAGACAAGAAAAGGGTATTTGATAAATAATTAACTATCTCAAGAGGGTTATTGATGAGGTGATTGAAGGCATTGTATCCCTAAGAAATTGGTTGAAGGTGAGTTTGCTGCGAGGCATGTGGAGAACTAATGAAAAATGTATATATGGATTGATGTACTGAGAATGTGAGTGCTGGATATGACATTGTTATAAACCTATGCAGGTGTGCGGGCGCTTTGTTCAGCAGAGTGTAGTATTGGCGGACGAACTCGCGGCCGACGCTCTGCGGGGACGGGGACGGGGTCGCCTCCATTACCATCGCTGTTGTCACGGTGCGCTGATACAGCCCTTCCGCTATACGCTGGCAACACACATGGATTTTTACACACTGATCACAGAGACGCCTCAAGGGGCTGTAGTCATAATTCTTAACTTATATCAGATATGATTATTAGAGCAACAGGAAAGATCTTACTGTTACATAACAAGACTAATAAATCTTTTCGTATTCACATAGGTCCACTGTATTTTTTTTATTATTTACTGTAACATGCTGGCATCAAGTAAAACATGTGAATGTATGTTGTCTCAAGCCTAACGAAAAACAAATGTGGGTAGTATACACTAACAGACTAATCATGAATGAGTTATTTGTAACAATGAAGTTACTACATCCATGATCAGACAAAATCTTTACCATGATCTTACTAATCACACTATTGACTTAATGAGAGCAACGGTCAATATGCAAAACTATAATCAAGAGCTGTCAAGACAAGTGATCAGCTTCTGGTGACAAGACAAGTGATCAACTTATGGTTTCACTGATTGTTCCTTTGTATGGTGCTAAATTTACAATAATTAAATAAAAATATTTATTTGTCAATCAAGCCTGGAAGGAGCATTAAATATCAAGCAGTAATACAAAGAATACTTTAAAGTTTTACTGAAAACAACATGAAGTCATATTAAATTTGTATAATCATTATTTGTTAAGAGATCATTCAGTTTCAAAGTATGTGTAAAGAAATATATTTTACTGTGACTAACAAAAAGCACATAACATAAAATCAGAACAGGTGTAAACTAACTAAAATTAAATAAAAATACTACAACAAAGCATTGACCAACAGTAACGAAGATTAAGATTATCAAATTAAAAAGCAACTAGAATCGAATCGTGTGACCATAAAACAACAAAACAATGTAACCACATACAAACAAACTTCAAAACCGCGCGAAATTAAATTAGAAAACATAATCTATCGATTTCCACTGGAATCGGCTGATTTCCTTGAGATGCTAAATATTTTCTGACCGTATATTGACCGAGTACTCATTCAGGGCTTTTTCGAACCACGCATGGCGCTTCAAACTCGTCTATAATCACTATTACAAAAAGGATCCTTACAAACTCTTAAAAACATAGACAAATATGTGTAAATAACCCACTATTAACGAAAAGCAAACCTTTCTTCAGCTAAAAAGCTCGGTTTATATAGCATAGAAACTAGAGTTTTAACCTATAGAAAAAATCTTCCGCCGTTAACAAGATTGCGATATTGAGCATTTTATCGGTATTCGTTGAAAATCTCTTACCTCAGTAAAATATAGGCATCAAAATGTTGTAATCTGTAACGAATCGTCACGAAAATCGCGAAATTTTCACGATAAATACGGACTGAAAACAGAAAAAGAGCCTACCTCACCGTTCGGTGTCAATTTTGTATTAGTGCTGCCAATATAAAAATTTCACTCTAATTAAACAATTATAATTTAATATAAAAGATTTTCTTTCAACAATTCGGAACGAAGTGGTTTTCTTTTATTTATGAGTCATTTTAGTAGGAAATACAGGTGTTTGTATGCAATATTTCTATATATTTAAAATTAAAATTAGCGTCAATGAGATTTTTGGTAACTTTGAAATTACAGTATTTTAATTATTTTCACTTGTATTATCGTATAGTGTTGTACGTTTAATGTAAATTGATAAATATTTACTTATAAAGTTTTTCTTAAAAAGTATATTCAAGAGGACAGCCAAAAAAATTATATTTTTTATGATACACATTTTCATTTAGTAAATTTAATTTTTGTGTTTGTAAATACTACCTTAATATGTAAGTATTTGTTATATTCAGTATATTTATTTTATCAGAGAGTAATTTTATTAACCATATATTTATATTATTTGTATTTCACTACGTTATTACAGATGAAAAATACTTTGAAGTATATTTTTGAACGTAAATGTAGTTACAATTGGCGGCATTCAGTTTTTAATGTTGGTAAAGATATTGATTTATTCCTCTGTAATCTTGCTACTCTTTTGCTCCTTTAAATTTTAAATTATCCATCTCTCTTTATACCGGTGCGTGCCATTGACCCTACACAAGCTACTATCCGTTTATTGGTGGATTCGAGGGAAGGGATGAAAATGTCAGCAAAAAAAGCGCGTCGCTTTACAATAAGCCAACATTCCGAAATAGTTCGCGCCGACTCATCATACTCAATCTTTCATTCTTCTGCATTTGGCATTCGGCGTCGAAGGTCGTGTTTAGACCTTAGATTTTAGTTTATTGTTACTTATAAGTCTATATTTAGTCATTATGGCCTCTAACGATAATTTTGCACAAGATGTTACTGAAAATCAAGTGAATGGAAATGGAGAAAACGGTGGAGGTGATGGTCAAGAACATAACAGCGCCGACGCCCCAGGACGCGATGACGACAGGTACTACTTTTAAACTTTTTAAGTGCTTTCAGGAGTTGATACTTCATTTAGGAAATATGTTTTCTTTTATTATCTATGTAAAATAGCTTAAACTTAGTGGTTTAGTAATATTTTTGAGTTGTAACTTTGTTTCACAGTAACTATTTGCTCGCCGCAATGGCGGCGTCGGTCCGGCATTTTTCTCTATCGGCATTGTAATCTATTTTAATCCTCAAGGAGTTTTCAAAATTTAATGTTTTTATTATTGCAGTGGATTCTTCGCGTATCAAATTAAGCATCCTATGTCATAGTTCTTATTTCAGATAATTCCAGGATACAATATTATTAAATTTATTCTGTCACCGTTCTACTTAAAATGGCGTCTCACGCGCGTCACTGTAGTTCCCGCCGGCGCGGTCCCGTTATCGATTTTCGCATCAATTTTTTTATTTTGCATTCGATCAGTGGTTTGAATGTTACGGTCACTCGGCGAGGACCATATCGTTGATCGTACAGTACAGCTACTTGCAAGATTTTAAATCGGTGGTAGTGCGTGCGGCTCAGTACGCGGTCAGTTTGGAGCGCCACTAACGCCCTGTCTCTCTGCAGGTGTGAGCCTGCGCCGCCGCCGCCGCAGCCGCCGCAGGACGTCATGGTATATATCCGCAAGGGCTCACACTAAAGTAACCCACGACCAAACTGACTAGATTGTCTTGGCCACTTAACTTTGGGCCTCGTTCACACTTGCCAATTTCAAATCTTGCGATATATCACTGTAACATTCTTTTCATTTCTGGTTGTTTCTGATAATGTTAAATTTTGCAGTTTAATTTTTGTAACTTACAGGTTTCTGAATTTGATTTGCTGCAGTGCTTGGAGTTTGTTTTTCACAAAATAGTAGCTGTAAAGTACTGTAAACAAGTACTGCATAGTGTTAATTTAAATTAGTAACTTACACTTAAGTCAGTTTCTAAATCGCGACCGGTGCATCTTTGTTGTGTTCCACAATTGATTTGTTTCTTGTGCTTTCAGAAAACTTTTTGTGGGAGGGCTCAGCTGGGAAACGACAGACAGTGAGTAGCCATCTCTCGATGACTTATAGATTACTTTAAATGAAAAATAAATCTCTTTAGATCATGATGAACTAATTCAGTTCTGCTTCTGATATTATTTGAAGATAACTTACCCACAATCCTGAGTTCAATACGATATAAATAAAGAAAATGAAGAAATGAAAAGAATTCAAATGTGTAAATTTAATTTTCAGAGGAATTGCGTGAACACTTCAGTGCTTATGGAGAAATTGAAAGTATCAATGTCAAGACAGATCCTAACACGGGAAGATCACGAGGCTTCGCCTTTATTGTATTCAAAGCCCCCGATTCCATTGACAAAGTGATGGCTGCTGGAGACCACACAATTAACAATAAAAAAGTAGACCCCAAGAAAGCGAAGGCTAGGCATGGGAAGATATTTGTTGGAGGTCTTAGTAGTGAAATCTCTGATGAGGAAATCAAAAATTTCTTCAGCAATTTTGGAAATGTAAGTACTTTTATTATTTTAAGTATCATTTATTGTGAGCATTACATACTAGACCCATGTGATGAAAAATCCGGATTTGGTGAGATAATTATGTTCTAGATAACTGTGAAGAAGACACCGGGCCACTGATAATAAAATGAATATTAATTTATTAAAATTTATTGTATATAGAATTAATGATGATCGCTTTGCTTTCAGATTATCGAAGTCGAGATGCCTTTCGATAAAACAAAGAACCAGAGGAAAGGTTTCTGTTTCATAACATTTGAATCTGAACAGGTGGTCAATGAACTCCTTAAGACACCAAAACAGACCATTGCTGGCAAAGAGGTACATTTAGGAATTTTTTTTGAGACACTTGCCATGATGCAATTTTGAACAATGTACTATAATATTGTCACTCTGTGTATAGGTCGATGTCAAGAGGGCGACGCCTAAACCCGACGGCCCTGGAGGCATGGGCGGGCGAGGGGGACGCGGGGGCCGTGGAGCTCGCGGGGGACGGGGTGGCCGCGGCGGCTACGGCGGTCAGGGCGCCTGGGGCAACCAGGGGTATGGCGGCTATGGCTACGGTCAGGGAGGATACGGCGGCGGTTACGACGGCTACGGGGGCTACGGCGGATACGGATACGACGGCTACGGGGGCTACGGTGGATACGATTACTCCGGATACCCCAATTACGGTAAACGCGGCAAGCAGCACTAGTAAGCCGGCTCCGCTGGCCTGCTCACCGACACATTACCTCGACTGATGTTACCTGATCCTAGAATGTAAACGTAGAGTAAGGCTAGGCGCTAGGCTAGCGTAGTGGGGTCGCTCACCCTCCGTCCTTAACATACCTCCTCGCTGATGTATATTAGATGGATAAGGAGACGTCGTCGCGTGGACCTTAGGTGTATGTCTTTAGTGCGTAGAAAATATTTATTTTTCTATTATAACTGCGTATTTACATTGATATTCTATCGAGATAATGTGTAGTGAATGTTTGTCGGGGCGACTGTTAGGGTCGGACGAGACGACCGCCGATGGATACTACTCTTGTGTAATCGAAGTTAAATCATTTCATATAACTGAGAATCATTTTATTACATTTTCATTAGTTAGTTTATTTCCACTGATGGTGTCGCGAGTCGCGCCGCCTGTGTGCGCGCACTCGGCCGACCGCTCTTTATCATTGTTTCACTGAGGGTACTATGTTTGTACATATATGTTACCGCCTTACGTTTTATAAGTGTTTTTTGTAATACCACTTTTGACATCTGTAGCAATGTCGCCCGAGTTATTTGTTTTGGTATTTTTATTTTACCTATTTAACGCTCTCGCCACATGCTACATTTGGGTAATTGGGGTAATATATGGAGAGACATTGTGAAAGTGATAAAGATATGATGAAGCTTTTGAATAAAGCACTGTTACCAAAAATCAATGTGTTTCCATATATACCCCAGTCCGTTCCCATCCATCCATTCACCAAACCACCCACCAAACCACCCACCAAACCACCCACCAAACCACCCACCAAA
>DVQP01003395.1:0-10897 GCA_018231745.1 Danaus eresimus
TTTATAACAAAAAAATATATATATAATAATGAAATTAAAAATGAAAATTAGTAATATATTGCAAACCAATGCATTCTAATATAAAATATATTATCAATAATAATTTTAAATAATAAAGATTTTGAAAATTAATGACGTCCAATGTAATGGTTAGTAAGCGTCATCCGCCATCTTGTGCTAGCAATCCTTCAACAACAAAATGGTGGTCACGAATCAATTTAATTCTCACATTACTTTAAATATATTGAAATATATAAATAAATCATATCCTTAACTTATCGATTGCGTTATATTAACTTTTTATTTATTCACGCCATTTTTGTATTACCACTGATAACTATTGTTTTACCCAATACTTATTTAATTAAAACATGAAATTACCCACTCACAGTTTATGAGTCGCGAATGTTTATTTGTTATGAAAAAAAATAGACAAACTTCTACTACACAACAATGAATGTATTAAAAATATATAAAAAAAAATTAAAACGAATACAACATCCGAAAGAGGCTTAGAACCCACACCTACAATAACGACGAATCCCAGTCGGTTTGGAAACTAAGCTATCGTGTGATGTGGACTCGGTTATGTCTCATATAAATTTGTTTAATAAATATTAAAAAAAAATCCAACAAAAAAAACTCAACATTAGCAAATATCTACGACTCCAGTGCGAATGAAGGCCTTAGCATGGAAAATAAAATATAGTAATCGTATAGAGTAATGTTAAATTGATATTATTTTAATATAAAAAGATTTAAGCTGGTCGTTTTAACTTCAAATAAAAAAAAAACATAAAACTAACTTATTTAACTTATTAAAATATAACAAAATATTACGATAACACTGCTCAAGATGAGGAAATGTACAGGGATAATAACAGTTTGTAAAGCAAACGAGAAGGCACGGTTTGATTATGTTATTATTTACGGAATCCATTTACAGGTACTGACATTTTTATTTTCATTAAAAAAATATAATAATGGCGGGAAAATAAAAAAAATTATAATATTAAAATACGATTGTGAGGTTCGTGACAGGGATATTTTTTTTCGAACAAGGAACAAAGAGCGTGTTATTGGAATGACGTCAATGGATTACTGGGAACCGATAGGTTTTTTCCAATGAGTTATCGTTCACATGAAGCGGAAAAATATAGCTTGCATCCAGTTGATGCAACGCGGTTACGGAGTTTGTAATGCACATGAAATAAACAGGGACATCCAGCCCGGCTGAACCGAAACATTGTTTGAGAGACTACAACAACTATATGAAGACTTTTGGGTTTGATTCAACCGCTTTAACAGTATATGTTGATCTCTCAACGATACGTAGCTCGAATTTGAGAGCTTGATATCGAAAAAACATTCCATTGACCGTAATAAAAGCAAATAACCAACATCAAGTGCACCGTTAGCCGGTCAGCATATTGTGGTCCTTATTGCTATGTTATTAAGGGCGTCTTTGGTTCAGGGTGTTTATGGGATAGAGAGTCGGCGTCGCCACGTCAAAGTGCTATCGGCTTCCGGCGCGGGTTATCGTGTGACCTCCCGAAACCCAGCAATTAGAAACCCCGCAGGCCCCGCGCGGGCCCCCGCCCTCGCCGCCAGCCCTCCACCACTTCCGCTCCCAACCTCCAGACGGTTGGAAGCAAACACCCGTTACAACTAACGTCTTATCTGTACTCGCTTACAACCGAACCTTAGACAGCCAATCGAATACCGAATGCTATAATTTCACATCAAACTAAAGAATGCCGTATAAATATCCATGTACAGTGAGCGCAACAGGTTAAAGGTAGCCGAGGAGACCCTCGCCTGGCTGCTATTATCTGGGCTGCATGTTGTAAAATAAATACGTACAACATGAATGAACGACTCCGAGCCGCTTCCGCCCTCTAATAAGGCCAGCGATAAGACGCGGGCTCACAATCAATTTTTTTGTGTATATATATTGATAATAATTTGTGAACGGGGCGACTTCTTGCGGGCATGTTTTATTGCCAGCGGTTCATTCATGCTTTATCAATGGGGACAGTTAATCTTGCTTCCTATTCTAGTTAGTTTGTGACACTCTTGTGACGTCATCAGCGAAACAGGGAATCCTAATTAAGAAGTTGCAAATACATCGCCCGGGCTGATATGCCAGGCAGCCCGGCTTTCTAGCAGGATGTCGTAATTAACATTGAGAAGATAATTTTTAAAATATAGCTGGTGTTATACAATTCCTGGTATCTTGTTTGGAATTAATGTTTTTGGGGGCCATTATCGCAGGCGCCTGGTAGTGCGCACCGCACACAATAACGGAACGGAACACTTTAAACGGGTCACCGGATACGATTACGATTAACTGGGTAAACAAATCGTTTACTGATATACGGTTAGGATATCTGTGATGGCGCCTACATCTTGGAACTAACAGATAAGAGGCATAACTATGTTGTAAAGAACTATACTCTCTAGAGTTTGGATGATGAATGGCATCTATATGGTGATGAGGCCGTTCAGAGAACTGTAACAGAAGTAGGTAACCTTCGAAACCAAACACATTACATTAAGAATTACACTCTATAAGAATTATTGCGCAGCGAATCATTTTATATAACAAATAGGAATATACGCTCTCATTACGCTTCGAATGATTGCTGATGGAATAATGACTCTATTAATGACACATACGATTTATATTTCATTGTCCTGGCACCGAACCGAGTTGAAATGCTGACCTCGCGAGGATAATCCTACGATCTTGGAAGAATTCTTGAAGATTTTGCTAAATGTTATGAAATATTGATTTGAATGCTGTGAGTCATTAGATTAGTCATGGTTTCCTTGAAACATGAGCGTCATGGTACTGTAGAAGCCATAACTCTTAAGTCTCGGTACTACTGAGGAGGGATGAGGTTTATACAGAGTCTATGGCATGCTTGACCGTGTGTGTCATCACTGCAAATTGCCAGTGATTCAATTTGAATAATCCCCAAGATGACTGTGACACTCGGAGATCTGATTAGAAGACTAACCAGAAAATTGTGAGTAAACTCACTGGAACCTACGCTACACAAAAACACACATCGAAACTGACGGTGTTCAAAGTTTAACAAGAAACACATCTGTGCTATATATGTTTTATTATATATATTATAAGTATATCGATCGACTGGTTACTAGTGTATTTCAATTGTGTGTTATTAGTTTATTGTTAACGACATCGTTTATCGGGCGCCTGCAATCCGCGCTGACCCCACGATATCCTCGATCTACTTCCCCGCCCGCCCCCCGCCCGCCCCCTAACTTGATGAACGCTGTACGCGATTCCAAACCGTCCGCCTCTACATCGAAGGTTGTGTTTGGTTTCTGCGCGGTGATGTCGGGAGTATGAATGGAGTAACTTGTGAATGAGCGGACTATGTCCCTCGGTCGATAACAGCTATCGTCTCGGGACCAGCTGACACCGAATGTTGTCAAACCCTGATCCACTTTCATTCCGCCGCTGCCAACCCGACTTTATCATAGTTTAGGACATGTCCGTAATACGTTAATACGCTATGAATATTTAAAACGCACAATACACGTACAAATAACTTGAATTGAGCCTCACTATGCGTCGTGCTCGCTTGTTTTATTTATTTTTGAGTTCTGATTATTACTTAACCGTGATTTATTTTTCATTATAACCATTTTTGTTTGCTTTGTTTCTCGTTAGTTAGTATTTATTTACTTTAAAGAAATCAAAAATATGTAAAGTAGGTAAATCATTTATATTTTTAGATTACTAATTCTGTTTATCTTAAACCGACCAACAATCCTTTAACGGACGGTGACAACTAGGTTTATTATGATAGAAAATATATTATGTTAACTCATATTAATGAGTATTCATAATATTTCTGGATGTAGACTTGTTAGTTCGTATATTTATTGGACATTCTGCAGGAGTTTTACTATTTTCATATTAATATATTTCTTCAGCTGTTCCAAGGTATTTTACTACGACCTCGTTGAAAAGACTATAGTATTGTGGCTTATAATAAATCAGAATAGTTAAAATAACGAGAAAAGATTTCATGTTTCTAAGAACCTCGAGCATCTCTTGAGCGGTCTCGTGAGCAGTTGGTCCTTTCATTCAGTTAAAATTGTAACTGCTGACAC
Organism: Danaus eresimus; assembly: GCA_018231745.1. Classification (NCBI taxonomy): domain Eukaryota; kingdom Metazoa; phylum Arthropoda; class Insecta; order Lepidoptera; family Nymphalidae; genus Danaus; species Danaus eresimus. The sequence goes on from DVQP01003395.1 coordinate 4,153, forward strand.
TCGAGTGATTTGTTCAGAGTACAATAAGTTCAGCCAACTTCATACAAAAGACTACGTAACACAAAAAAAAACTATTCGTTCGACACAAGAAGGCAGTAAGTAGTGCATCTATACATTTATCATTTTATCTTTGTAACTAACTTGTGTATCAAGATTGGCCTAAAAACCGCACCTGTCTTCACAAATTTATGCTACCGAGGAGGTAATTAGTTCAAAAATGAATAAAACTAGCAATCGGTGGTTGGTGGCTGTTAATAACGATTACTGGTTTAGATCAACACCCACAGTGGTTTAAATAAGTAATTCGTGCGGGATTCTCTCGTGTAGGGGAGGCCGGCTGGCCGCGCACCTGCCACCGCACGCGACACGCAAGCTGCTCCAACACTTATATTGTTGCTACACCGGTGACATTATAATGGAATGTCTTCATTGATATTAAAGCTGACATTCGTGTTATTGTCTGTCAACGTACTGATGTGTCCCGTCTAGAGTCTAGCTCACACTGCTCACAGTCCACGACCCTATGAGATCCGCTAGAACCAACGAAGTCCTCACAACGTGCGTGCGGACTGAGACAACTGGAATTTCAGCAAAATGTTGATATTTCAAAACATTAGACCGGTGAAGATTACTCGCCCAAAAATAAACACTACCATATAGCGTGTAAGTAGAGTCCTATTGTAATAATAAAATTTAATAGTCAAGACACATCAATGAACGCTAGAACACAAGATAAACGTAAATAAGTCCTATGTGACATAAAAACGTGATTGTTGGCGTGATTCGACAATGACACAATCATAGGAAGGAATCGATCAAATAGATCGCCTAGCTGTTAATTCTTGGAAGCATCCGCATTCCGACAGAACATGTTCTTAATATCCAACTCGGGCCGTTGGTCGAAGATCGCCGTGACTCACTTATGACACTGCACCGCAAATTAACATTCCACTAACTAGTACCTACTTAGACAGCGACCCTTACTCGCCCATTGAACAGCCTCGGACACGTGACCGACATCTCGCTCTGATACCTTTAACTGATTTAGTCCTGAATAATGTCTCACAACTAAATATTAGAAGAACGTATATTCAATCTTTATCATTAACATCGAGGAGACTTGACTACGCGACCCGATAGTGGCGGCGGGTTCATTCAACAGTCGGTGTTTTGTCCAAAATATCGATTTTCTTTCTTGTAATACCTTAAAATTCTATCGAAATTTTAAAGACTTTAGGCAGAAAGTTCGGCCAAAAAAGATGTACCTTTAAAATAGCTGTTCCATGGTCTTTGGGTTTTTGGATTATCCATAGTTGGGCTGTTTAATATGCCACTGTCAGCGTTACCGAAAATTTTGGAGTGGACACCTGTTAGAAATTGTTGTAACGATTGTTAGTATTGTTGTAGTGGCGCACGCGCAGGCATGCGAGCGCCCCCCGGACCCCTCCCCTGGACCACGGGCCCCCCTGCCCCCTCCTCCCGGCGCCCGCTCCCCATTCATCGGAATGCGGGAACTGTACTTCTGTACACCTCACTATCAATGCTCACCATTTAGTCTTATTTGAGGATTACTTTGAAAAATTTAGAAGAAAAAAAAACATACGTTTCGTTTTTTATTCTCTGGGTTTTAATCGATCTGTGACAACTTTACTTTGAGGTATTCTAATGTTTTATTTTATTGTTATACGTTTGAGATTTTTTGATTCCATTGAATAGAAACTTCTTGGCTAAGTTTAGTTTTAACGGATTATTGTTTAAAAAGTTAGAGTAGAAAGTGTTCGTGTGTGAGTGAAGCATTATATTAATAATAATGTATTTTGGTTAATATTATACTAAGATAGAGGACTGCTACCCAGTACACCTGTTATCAGATTAAGGTAACCTTCCATTACTTTACTACGAATCAGTAAAAAATGTTTTAAAGATATTTCTAGGACTTAAAAATAACCGTTTACTTTACACGAGACAACTTGGCAGCGCTCGATTGCTGTAAAATTAACTTAAAACCAACTTATATTAATATTTACAACACAGACGGAATATTAATACAATGGGCAACATTATCAGTGTACAGTGCACCAAATATGGTTGGAGGTATTTAACGAGATCTTCCCAACAATATAGCGCATTTGACAGTTACAGTAGCATTGCCTTTAATAGAACTTGAGAATCAAGTCAAATTCTTGGACTTAATGTGACGTTAGACGGCAGAAACGCGGTACTCGCTCTCCAACGCTCCGGACGGCCGGGTCTCGCCACGAGGACGGCGTCATAACCCGCAATGGAAGCCGCTAGAGCTGTCCATGTAGGTATCGGGAGCTCGCCGCCGATGGCCTGGTGTGAGCGCAGGGCACGAGGCACGTCAGGAATGTGCGGCCCTCAGCGCTGGTTTACAAATAGAAGGCTAGCGAACTACACGTGTGATAGATCTGTTCGCGATCAGCACCGAGTATTAATGGTTTCGATTGATATCCATGAATAAACACAACCCCCGACTCGGCGGCGGCATCTCGAAGGGTTGCCCAAGAAAGTGATCGGCCCTCCGTTCGCTGACCCCGGCCGGAAGTCACGGCTGAGAGAAGACGACTGCACGCCATTCGCCACAAGCCACACAGCAGTTGCCACACTTCGCCAAATATTACTCGGAATACTCAAATAGGTACTAAATCTTCCTATCTTATATCTTTAATCTAAATTAAAATAACGTAAAACTTCGTTAGTGAAACTCTGTCATATCTTTGGAGTGATGTTCGTAAAGGTTCGGAATCGTTTTTGATAATTTTTTCGGGATGATATTTACATTAATAATACTTCCGTAAAACTAATAAAATATATTTTAATCGTTTTATTTCTTTGATAAACATAATTCAGCCCCAACTAGGGAACTTTTAGTTTCCTTGAGCGCCACATTCCGTGATGTTTCAAACGTAACGATTAATTTGACACACCAATAAAGAGTGTTGCCAGTACTTAGTTTTTCTACTAAATAATACTTTTGATTTTCAGTTATTAATCTCGTTAAGTTACCTTTGAAGAATATATTAATAGTAATTAATACATGTAATATTGCTGGCAGATATTTTTTTAAATTGTCTCAAACTTACAGCTTGTAAGAGTGTTCCCGTGTTTTAAATATTGAAAGGATGTATCAAAATGTTGGCAACTTATAGGAAAGCATTAATGGATTCTTTCTACAGTATATCACATATTAATTTTGGATTTCAAACAGAATTCCTTACAAACAAATTTTCCATTTAAGCTCTTCATCGGTCATTACTATAATGTTTAGTTAAAGTACACTGTCAAGATGTGTGTCATTTTTTTTTTAAGAAAATTATTAAAAGGCAGCGACTTATCATAGTTTGAGACCAAGATAAGGTAGCTTGGGCCCTGCACAGATAACACTATGGCATTCCTACGAGAGACCCGAGATTCAAGACACACGTCAATATTAACTCAATAGATTTAACTGGAAAAGAACATCGAAGAAAATATAAATTGGTATTGTTTCGAATAACCGAAACGTATCAAAAAAAATAACGTCGTCACACACCTAGGTAGATATCACGGCATTGAACTACATTTTTTTTGTATATTTAATTAAATAATAATAATAAACAGCGGCTCTTATATAATATATCATTTGTATATAGGTTTTAATGTTCTCTAGTCGGTTACGAGTGCTTCTCGTTTGAATGTACCGGCGGGCGGAAGACGGCCGCGTGTGGCAACATTGACGCGGACCTCCGATACATGCCACCCCGACCATCCCCCTGTACAACTCAGCGCCTATACGGACTAATAAAGAAATTAAACATAGTAACATATTTTTAACCGAAAACCGACCGTTACTATGCGCCTTATAACATAGACCCGCACTCCGCGCGTAAACATGTCTTGGGGCATCGGTATTATATTTTTAAATTATTAAATCTCTAACTATATATTTGATTGTGACGCGTGTTAAACAAAAAAAATTACATAAATATGTATATATTTTAATATATTTTTTTATCACACATATATGTTTAGTGCACTGTTTAAGCTATGGTGTTTCATGTCTCGTCGTCAGTCGCATTAAACTAAAATTATTTACAGACCTTCTCTTCGATTTCTTATCAAATATTTTGAATTAAAATAATACATGTTTTATAAAAAAAATATATAGTTTTTATATGAATTGATATACACTATATAAATAGATCTAAACTGCTCTTTGCTAATTTTATTAAAGATAACGTAATTATCGAATATGTGTGTTATGTCAGTGGTTATAATATCATTATATTTATTAAATAATTCTTCTGAATATCACTTTTTTTGCATATTAAATGAATAGAAATTTTATTTCCGTGACATTTCCCTTTAAGAGGTTAATATTTCAGTGTTGTCACCCTTCATTAGTTTTAACTTAGTAAATACTATATGCTTCTAATAAATAAAAAGTTAACCCTAGTTTTAAGTCGCTCAATAAATATCCGTATAATAGAAATCATTATTTCCCTTCAAAGTCAACCATCGTTTTATCTATTTCAATTTAATATAAGTAAATTTGGCGCAAACAAAAAAATATAAAAATGCATTATTTGAGTTAATTCTACTTTAAACTATTTAGTTTAATAAAATTATTAGCATTTTATTTCTAGTAAGGTAGGTAGAATACAGATTAAGAATAAACCAAGTAAGATACAGATAAATATTGAGAAAACTCTATTAAGATGGTTCGAAGCGATTTCATTATGTCCTTTGTATGCATTTACTTATATTATGTTTTACTTTTGTATTTATTCTGATACATTACTGGAAAAACTGCCTTAGCATGTGGATTTATGGATCAAATTGATTTGAACGAGAAATGATAGTTTGATATCTCAGTCACCAAATAATATCGGATAGAATAGAAATAAACAAAATTAAATAACCGCTCGAAAAGGTAGGTAGAAACAGTTTTGAAAGACGCGCCCTAACTCCTAAGTAATGCTTCAGTTTTCTGCCATGTTCGGCAATGTGGGTAGTTCTACAATTTAGTGATTACCTCAATATCCAGACAATAAATGAATGGAAATTTAAAAAAAAATACAAGTATTTTTTATTTCAGGAATACCTGTATACATGTTTTTGATTCGTTTCATTTTATTTAATTACCTCGTGTAAATGTCTTTAATAATAAATATGTTATTATTTGACAGCGACCATTCTCCAGGCGTTTCCTTGAGATTTAATGATTTACGTTAATTCATTCTATAAATCTTCAGAACGATCCCTGGCCAGGCCACGCGTTCGATTTTTTTTAAATTTCTTTGATGATTTTGAAAAATGTACTATGTATAATATTCGTTGGTTGGTGTGAGGTGTGTCTGGGACATGGAGTACCTAACCCACAGCCACGTGGCGAGGCGCGTCTCGTACACGGCGACGCTGCATGTCAGTTTTCTGGAAAAATTGTCAAAAGTAGCACAGCGGCTCTGCGGCGAGCGAACGATTCGCGAGGCGCGTGCGCGTGTGTGCATCACACGGAGCCGGGTATGCGAGTGTGTGCGTGCGCGTAGTGAAGGTCGAATATTTGTCCCTACTCTTCGGTCTATTGGTGTTCACGAGTCGGCGCTGTGATCGCGAGCTGTCTCCGTCCCGCTCCCTCCCGCGGACTGGGGCGGCGCCGGAGCGGGACGGCGGGCGGTGTGCGCGTGCGCCGGAGCCTCCGCCGGCGCCGGCGCGGCCTGCCCTCATCAGTCTCCCCGCGGCGGGGAAGCAGTTCGCGTGTGCGATTCCGCGTCCGATCGCCCCGCGGCCTCCGCTCTGCGACGCAAACGAATATTTTTAGATAACAGTGCGAATAATTTATTCCTAAGTTAGTGATCGCGCGCACTTTTCGTCGTATGTATGTCGGCGCATGCGGGTCCTCGCAGTCGGTCGGCTGGGTGCGGGGACGTCCCGGTAGGTAAGCTGCGCACTTCCTGCGGCCGCCATGTTCGGTGGGAACGTCCGTCGGGCGGCGCGGCGCGGCGGCTGGCGTGGCGTGGCGCGGCGCGGCGCGGGCGGGCTGGGCGCCGGCGACGCCGCTGACGCCGCTCAGGTCAATGAGCGACGTCCCTCTATTCATAAAATGTCGGTCGCTCCATTCACGCCGCGGGGCGATGCTACGCCGAGCATTCACTCGTGACCCTCGCGTCTTCGAATATTCATGTCTCCGTCGATAACACCGTAACCTCTGACTTCTTTTTGTATTATCGCGTCTGTTTAGTGAACCCGCTCGCTCCTCCGGGCTCACTCGGGACTCGCCCCGGAGCCGCTCCGGACTCCGTGCTCAGTGCTGAAAGCGAACGACGTTCGTGTCGACCGTTGACCGATATTCGTCAACTGTGAATCAGTGTGCAAAGTGAAAAACTGTGATGAACCACAACTTGTTGATGGGAATCCGCGCCGGCTGTCGTAAGATTAAAATATATTTCAAATGATACGTTCTTGGTCCCTTTCATCAGTCACATAAAATATAATGTAGATTTAAGTCATAAATTACTACTAAACTGAGGGTAGCCGAAAGCTAAAATTCTGACATATCAAAATATTCCCAGCCTCAGTGGAGACGGGTGATGAGTTAATAAGGTCGTGATAGAGATCTTTACGTCAGCAATAAATGGAACAATGAGATGTTAGTCCTTATCGAAGGGCGCACGTCATCGGAGCGTGACCCTGGTGGCTGGTGGCCGGTTGCCGGTTGCCGGTTGCTGACGGCGACACCCCGCGC
>DVQP01003396.1:0-10897 GCA_018231745.1 Danaus eresimus
CATAATATTTGGTTCATTAAAGTGAGATATAATTTCAATAAACTCAAAAAAACTATTATATCCCACAACTGCGTTGCTAATAGAAATTACCTCAAAATGTTAAACTTACCCAAATTTGACAAAGTTTCCAAATAGTCTAACAATCCTCCTAATAAACCGTGTTTCATTTACCTTCCCAATTCTATTATAAGTTTCTAATTCCGATTTGCATTTGAATAGGTAGCAGATTTCGTCGCCTGAAGTAGCACCTTTCCATTTCAAATTGGGTACAAATTTTCTCCACCTCATATTCAACGGTCCATTGAAAAGAAGTCGATACAAGTAAATGCTTCCTTTTGATACTTTGGACTGTAATACAGCTTGCCGAAGCAATGGATATATTGTCTGGTCGGAAATATATTTTGCATATCTTTTGAAACTAAAATCCGTTATAGTACCATTTACGAAATAAAAATTCATGATTTCCTTTCTTATTTTTCTATAGCGCTTTGATCCATATTCATCACATCCCCCTTCGAATGGCAACAGATATTGAAAATTGTAATTTAAATATTTCAACAGTTTTCTGTTTTTAGAAATGCCGTCCAATTGTATCAGCGATGGAAATGTTGTATATCCAAAAATAACGTCTATTTTACTGACTTTTTTTCCTTTATAAACATCAACTGGTGTTTCAGTCATGAATGCTCTCTCACCAGAATTATTTTCAACTGTACAACTAAAAGCGTTTATTGATCTCTGTTTATCTCTCACTTCCGTGCTGTCATAGAGGTCACGAGAGGCTAGCTTTAATTTGTCAGCTGACGTATTTTTAAGTATATTATACAATTCCTTACGATTAAACTGATCCCAACTCCCATTAAATTTCCAAAATAATTTGTTGGCGACTTCAAAATTATATGGTCTATAGTCAGCAGGGGATAGTGCACTTCCGTCCATGATTATCGCTCGTTGGAATAAAGTTCCAGCCACTCTCTTCAAAAGCATAGATGCGACGGACGTCTTTGCTTCTCCTGAACCCATTATAGTCATTCTTCTGGGATCACCATTAAAGATACTTATGTTATCAAGCAACCACTTAAGGGCGAGTAAAATATCTTTTGCTCCCATATTGCCTTCAGCGAAATCATCTTCAGTATTGAGAAAGCCAAATATTGAGGATCGAAAGTTTACGATTACCACTAATACCTCCTCATCTATGAAAAAGTCGGGCCCATATTGACTGACTGACTCTTGAGGCCACACCAAAATCGGGAAATATTTAGTTCTGCTATTTAATATTGGGGTAAAAATTGTTAAGAATAAACATTTCTCGTTGATAAAAGATTTTTCCCTGTATAATTTACTGAACTCATATGTTTTATTTTTATTAAAAGTATTCAATTCTCTAGGAGGCTAAAATGGAAATATTTTTAACAATCACTACCAGTTGCATCTTATTTTGTGGGAATATAAGTCGTATACATAAAAAGAGCCAATTACATTGAAAGCGATGAATGTGAATGTTTCGCTGAGAGTTAGTAAATAAAAAATTACAATGTAAACGGAATCTGTTATTAAAATAATATTTTAATTATTGTTTTGATACCTTAAATCGTAACTCCCCTACAGGTTGTTCAGCGTACGGAATTCTATAAAATGCCCCGTATTCATTGTTATGATAAATAGTTTTTAGCCTTAACCCAACTATAGTCAAACCAGATTTTTCAATCAAATACTTCGAACCAAATACTACATTAAATAATAGAAATATATAGTAACATGGCAGATGCATTACTGAATATCAAACGAGATAACGGTACTCTGAAACTAAAATATTTAAACAAGAAACTGTAAACTGTTCTCAAACCGTGACTTTATTTAAAAATAACATTAGCAGTATTCTAAAGTTTAGTCGCAAAATATCATACGATAAAAGAAAAGTATAATTAATCAAAAGTTTTATATAACGTTCCAGAACAAAATATAATATTAGTATATGAAGTAAATTTTAACATAGAAATAACACATAGGTAACCATTTACCTGATGCTTTGTTAGCAATAAATAAACAAACTCAATAATCTTCATATTTATTCTAAATTTATACCAAATCCTTTCGGTCATTTATTTGAACGGTAAAATAGAATACGTAAATACTTTATTCATTTTCTATTCCCGGTTTATTTTAATGTCGCACGCGTTTTGGCGAATGAAAATACATTTCACGATTACCCAAAAAAAAACTGATTTGAAAAATACTTATACGTGAATTTAATTATATAACAAAAAAATATATTCATATTATTTCTAGTAATGCTTAATAACATATAATAAACTCGTATCTAATAATAAAACTAAATACAGTAAAGATAATAAATTAATACATTTTAGATAATTTTTATGTCACATGCCGTCTTTTTAGAAACTTTAGTGTAAAGATATCGCTTATACAATAATAATGTATGGACAGTTAAAATTATATTTGTTGTTATCTTTATTAGGTTTTGTTTATAATGATGAAGTAAAAACCACACATGGCATTGTATCTGGCATAACTTTCAAAACAATTTACCAACAGAAAACATATCACGCGTTTATGGGAATACCATTTGCTGAGCCCCCAATAAAGGATTTAAGATTTAAGGTAAGTCATCGTTCATATATTAGTAAAAAATGTATCTGTTGTTCAAAACGCTATATATTTTGTTCATAACTTTATTACAGCCACCACAACCTATTACGGCGTGGGACGGTATACTTAATGCCCATAAAATAAAGCCCGCCTGTGTCCAAAATAATTACAATATTCTTAAAGGTCAACCTCTCGGACAATATGGCGTTGAAGACTGTTTGTATCTTGACATTTACACCCCCTCGATTGACCATAACAAACGACCGGCTGTTGTCTTCCTTTATAATGACCGCTTCATAAACTCATATAATAAAAGCAAAGACTATGCTCCAGATTTTTTTATTGAAGAAGATATTGTGGTCATAACGATAAGCCATCGTCTTTCAATGTTTGGTTTTCTTTCATTTGAAGACGAGACATTGTCGGGTAACGCCGGCTTAAAAGATATAGTGGCGGGTTTGGAATGGGTGTCCCAGAATATACATAACTTTGGAGGAGATTCTGGAAAAATCACTTTACTTGGGGCACAAGGAGGTGCAGCTGCAGTGGATCTTCTTATACGTTCCAAATCAAATGTATTATTTCGTTCAGCTATACTCCAGAGTGGTACTTCACTGAGTTCTGAATTCTTACAAGAAAATGTCCGTAAAAGAGCCAAAGAACTGGGTGAGCTGTTAGAAATACCAACATCAAATAACAAATATCTGTTAGAGGAACTAAACAAAATTAACACGTTAGATATATTGCCAATGGAATTAAAAGCGTCTCCTGCCGATTATTATAAAGATAATCAGAGAGGTGTTCTAACCTTCGGGCCAGTGGTTGAGAAGGATTCAAACGGGCTCATAACAGAATACCCTGAAAATTTCTCTGACAAAATAGACATGCCAATTCTTATTGGATCTAACTCTCGGGAGGGTTTACATTCATCTCTAATGTATCTAATGCAACCGCATTTCTTTAATAACGTAGAAAAAGATTTTCATTTCTTGATCCCCTTAAGAGTGAATTTCAAATTTGACCCCAATCATGACAGTTATTATGAAGCCGTTCAAGATATAAAAGATTTCTATTTTAGGGAAGGTGAAGTAACATTAGCGAGTGTTTCACAGTACATTACCTACATGAGCGACTTGAAGGTTTACCCCATCAATGTTGCTGCAGAAATTTTCTCCAACATAACCTCGGGACCGGTTTTTTATTATCATTTTGATTACTACAGCAGCTTAAGCGAAAATAAAAACAATATTTTAAAGTTGTCATCAACTACAAACGGAATATTCGGAGCACCCACTGGAGATGAGCTGTGTTATGTATTCAGATGTCCATCTCTGAATGATAAATACATTAAACAAAAAGGCTTAAAATCCAAAACAATCGAAGTACAAAGAAAGATGATAAAACTGTGGGCGAATTTCATTAAATACGGGTACGTTTTAAATTGTTTCTTTAAAACAGAAAACATAATGTTATTTTTAGGCCCTGGCGTAAAACGATTGGTGTTATATATTAAACGTCGATGTGTGCGTCTGTGTATCTATCTAATTATTTAACAAATAAGTGCACAATAATTTAAAAAAAAAAAGCTAAACAATAATCTACGTCACTTCCTTGTTTCAGCATGTTTCGACGTTTATTATTTTTTTAACTAAATCGTTAATGTTTATAATGTAATAAAAATTTCTTTCAGAAACCCGACACCTGCAAGCGACAATCCATTAGGCGAAGTAGAATGGCCAGGCTACAGCTTGGACACCAAGAAATATCTCCATATAAATGAAAATATAGTAGTCAAGGAAAGTTTATTAAGGAACAGATTCCGGTTTTGGGATAAATTTATTGACAAATGGGGAAAGAAATTAGAAAACTTAAGGTTCAAAAAAGATGAGTTATAATACATTGTGGCACATAAATTTTTATTTTTTAATAAAATAATTAACTGCAAAAGATTAATGATTCAGAATTAATTATCATAATATAGAAAGGAAAGATTAGGATTCACTTTTTTATATTCTGGTTTATTTATTAGTCCAATTTATTTCATCATCATAAGCCTATCAGAGCCCACTACTGAGGAAAGGCTTCTTCTCACATGGGGAAGGTTAATTTATTTATTAAGTTATAAATATATGAGTCGATTAGGTCTAAAGGTCCTCGAATGAACTCCTACTAAACAAACAAGAGAGCGGGCGTCGTGGCTAAAGTTAGGAAAAGCCTGGGTCCTCCAATAGACTACCATCCTGGATGATAATGAGCATATATGTAGGTACATGTATAAGACGAGAAGTCACTAATTAAGTCTTACATATTAATAGATATTGAAGCACGCTCTTTATGTTTAAATAAAGTGCCAACAGACTTTAAAGTCAGAAAAAATATTACATAATAATAGTGATTGTATTATTTACATATGTTTTTCTAATACAGCTTTTAGAACTATTTAAATAGAAATTTCGTCTCATATATTTGTCATCTTCAACTCGCAGACATATTATATATTTAATGGAGTTATTAATAGAACATAAAAGCGAAATTAAAAAAAGAATTCGAGTTTCCTTTATAATTTTTACTTTATTTAATTTATATATTACACATTCCCGTTTTAATGATAAAACAAAATTTTCACTATAAACTATAAATTCTAAGCAAAGAAGCCTGATCACTTCCTATAAGTAGTACATAACATCAAAATATACATTTGAAGACCTATTCCACACATCGAAACACCTGACCCATTTTAAATTCCATTGTAAATAAGTTAACATATAAATAGTTCTTATCACGACCGAAGACTTAAAGACTAACTCAATATTATCAGTTGTTATTAAATCATATGTATCTATACTTATTACTTATCAGAACCGACCGATTAAAAATCTAAAGGACACGTCACTGCTAAAATGTGGACGCTCTAAATTATTTATAATCAAAATGTCTATGAATGTTCGTGTGTGTACAATAGTGATATTTATAGCTAATATTGCTAACGGAGATGTGATAGTTGAAACTACATCAGGAAAAGTAGCTGGGAAAGAAGTTGAATCAATACTACCCAATGAGAAATATTATTCCTTCCTAGGCCTTCCGTATGCAAAACCACCAACAGACAAACTTAGGTTTATGGTAAGTTACCACTTAGTTACCACTTACCACCAAAAAAGGGTCATTTTGCTATGTTAATATCGAATGCAATATAACTTACATTGAGTATATGTTGCTTTCAGTCACACGAAATTAAAATTTTCTATACTATGGCTATAAATTATGATATAAACAAGACTTCAATGAGTTAAGGCAATGTTTCCTGATCGTTTGTTTATTTTTTCAGCCCCCAGTTCCACATCCCGCTTGGGACGACATTTTACCAACAAAAGTAGAAAAGAAACAATGTTCACAGTTCAATTTGCCGCTAAGAAATTTAAAACGATACGGATATTTCGGAGATGAAAACTGTCTTCATTTGAGTATCCATACGCCAACAGAACCGATTAATAATAATTTAGATCTACCTGTTATAGTTTTTCTTCATAATGATCATTTTAAAATGTCATACAACGGTACAAAAGCCTATGGTCCCGACTTTTTGATGAAAGAGAATGTCATCCTAGTTACCATCAGTCACAGGTTAGGATCATTAGGATTTCTGGCGTTTGAGGATAAATTACTTCCAGGAAATAATGGAATAAGAGACGTTTTACTAGCTCTTAACTGGATCAAAGATAACATAAGGAATTTTGGTGGTGATCCCTCTAAAGTGACACTAATGGGACATAAAGGTGGAGCTGTGATAGTGGATATTTTATTACACTCACCAAAAGGAAAAGGTTTATTTAGTGGAGAGATATTACAGAGCGAGACATCATTTAGTTCTATGTATTTCAATGAACATCCGAAGAAACGAGCAATCGAATTATCCAAACACCTGGAACAAAAAGCGACGACCAGTGAATCTCTACTTCAAAGGCTATCAGATGTTCCTGCTCTGAAGCTTACCGAAGCTGAACTTTTTTCTGTACACGCAGATGAACCTCGTTCTATTCAAAGAGGAATAGTTCCCTTTGGACCTGTTGTAGAAGTTGAAAACCCTGACTCTATTATTTCTGCACTACCAGAGAGTAATAAAAATGATTTACTCGTCCCAATAATGATCGGATTCAATTCTCGTGAAGGAATCAGTTTATCTTCCCGCTATTTACAAAATCCTAATTATTTAACATACGCAGATAAAGATTTCTTAATGCTGTTTCCTATAAGAGTCGGATATACTTTTAAATTACATGATAAAGTGTATGAGAGAGCCGTTCAAGAAATAAAAGACTTTTATTTTGACGAAGGTTATGTGAAAGTCACTAGACCTTCCGAATATATAACTTACATGGGAGATATAACACATTTTTACCACGTCGATTATACCGTCCGAGCCTATGCAAATATTTCAAGTAAACCCATATATTACTACATGTTTGATTACAGCGGAGAACTAAACTTTAGAAAGAAGTCAATTCTCGAAGACAGCCTTAGTATAGATGGGACTTGGGGTGCATCTGGAGATGACGATTTATGTTACGTATTCGTATGTCATCCGTATAAAAAAGTATATAAAAAAATATTGGAAAGCAATGATTCTGAGGAATTAAAGGTCCTACAAAACATGGTTAAATACATAACAGATTTTGCTAAGACTGGGTAAGATAAAATACTATTAAAAATTATTTAGGTATACGTCTTAGTATGTAGAAAATATAATTTATATGAAAATAATTTTTTCAGAAATCCAACACCCCCAGGTAGCTCAATCAATTGGAAGCCAGCAACTAAAGAGAATAGACAATGTATGATAATTAGTGACGAACCGAGGATGCAGAACAATATTTATGAAAATAAAGTCAATTTCTGGGATAACTTTATAGAAAAGTATAGAAAACTTGCAGTGGATGGAGTTGTAAAAGATTCGCACGAGGAACTGTAGTATATTATTTTGTACATACTAATCTTTCATTAAATAATAATTTTATTTTAAAAATAAACAAAAATGTTTTAAATCTCTGACTTTTGTGGTGTCAGTGTCTTTTCTTCTTCTTCCTCGTTTTACTTCGTGGCGTTGCCTTATAGATTTCGCTATTGTCATGTGTCGATATTATACTGAACTATGTAAAGAGGAATTTGTGAATGAACAAGCTCGCGACTAGAGACTAAGAACTTGACAGTGCTGAGAACAGAATCCTTTTAAATCCAATTAAAATTAGCCTTGTCAAAATGCATTTTTTTAATAATTTGACAACGTTTATGTAGCAATAGACGTAGGTTTATTAATTTTTGTCCTGGCAATACGATGTTACTAAAATACAGATTATTAAAAACAGGTGTTTCTTTTCTAACTGAATATAATGTTATATCAATTAAAAAATGTTATAATTATTTAAACAAATTTTATCAACTTGTTATATAGACATTTCGAACTACTAATATATTTTGGATTAACTGTATGTAGAAACGGTTATCGTCTTCATGATATGATGATAACGACGTCGTACTAAGTACTGTATTATCGCTAACATAATTTCTTGGTCAACATTAAAATAAGTAATGCATAATCTTTAATACACGTACGTGTTTTTGTTACAAAATGAAGAAACATATTGTATTTTTAATTTTACTACTTTCATTCAATTTATGTGAATCAGAGGAATACGAAATCATAGAAGTGCATTTAAATCAAGGAATTGTAGCCGGGAAGTTGGATAAAACATTTTTGAAACAGACAGGTTATTTTTCATTCAACGGTATACCGTTCGCTGAACCACCTTTGGGTGAATTGCGTTTCCAGGTATATTACACATCTTATTTATTGCAATTAATTTAATAGTACAAGAATTATTAACATTTATTTCTTCTTAACTTCAGCCACCCGTCCCTCATAGAGGTTGGAAAGGTGTTTATGAGGCATATAATAAAAAACAAACATGCATCCAATTCAATTCCAGGCTGAGAATGGATGAAAACTACGGCCTATCTGGTTCTGAGGACTGTCTGTATTTAAGTGTATTTACACCTAATGTAAAAGGATCCTACCCGGTTATCGTCTTTGACTATAATGACAATTTCAGAACCGGTTTTAACAGTACCGATAGCTATTCACCGGATTTTTTCATTGAAGAGAATGTAGTAGTTGTTCATATAAATCACAGACTTGGAGTTTTAGGGTATTTAACAACAGAGGACGATGTGATTCCCGCTAACGCTGGCATCAAGGATTTTATAATGGGATTAAAATGGATAAGAGATAACATAAGCCGGTTAGGCGGAGATCCGAAACGTGTAACTCTAATGGGTAGTAGAGGTGGCTCAGTTTTAATTGATATTTTATTAAGAACAGAAAAAGCTGAGAACCTTTTCAGCTCTGCCATATTACAAAGTGGGACGGCTTTAGAAAGTGTTTTCTTTCATAAAAATCCAAGAGAGAAAGCTTTTAGACTCGGTGAAGCGCTGAATATTAAGACAAATGATAGCTTGAGATTACTAGAAGATTTACAACAGTTGAATGTTAGCGTCTTGTACGACAAAGAAACGGTAGTTCTTGATCACGATCAAGTGGACAAAATACAAATGAGTATTCATCCTTTCGCACCCACTGTAGAATTTGGCACTTCGGATGCGATCATAACATCACTACCAGAGGATAGCAAATACTTTAATGATATCCCAGTAATAATCGGGATGAACTCCAGGGAAGGGTTAGACTTAGCGTCCCACTTCATCATGGAACCCAGACTTTTAAAAGATATAAGCTACGACCTATTGTTTTTGTTGCCAATCAGAACAAACTTCAGATTTGATAGAAATAGCGTTGTACATAAGGAAGCAGCTAAAGAAATATTAGACTTTTATTTCGAGAAGGGTTATTTTTATTACGATAACATATTAGAATACGTTGTATACTCCGGTGATATGTTACAGCAATATGCTCTGAATAAGGCTGCCAAGGATCTATCAAGAGAATTAGAATCATCTGTTTTTTACTACTTATTCGATTTCAGGGGATCTATAAATGAAAATAGTAATTTCATTGCTTCCAGATCAAGATTCAGTATAGAACATTGGGGAGCCACCGTAGCCGACGAATTGTGCTATTTACATCTTTGTAATCGTATAAGAAATGACTATATTGAACTTTCAAAACTAGTGAGTGATCAGCCCGAGTTCAAAGTTTTAAGAAGAATGGTACGACTTTGGGCTAATTTCGCTAGAACGAGGTAATCTTTATTTGTACTTAATATAATATATTAACTATAATGTATATAAAACTCAACTCTAATATGAATAATGGAATTCATATTGATAAAAAGATATATTTTTAATATACAAAATGTTATAATTAAAAGTAGAATTTTTCGTATTTTATCAATAAATGTGGCTCAATTAAAAATAAAACAAACATACAGTACCTACATGACATTAATTATTAATTGATTTTGATGTAATTAAACAATACTTAACGACATTCAACCTATATCCTTTGAATGCCAAAAATTACTTTATTAATTACCCTTATAATTGACTTTCTTTCTCCATACAAAGATTAGTTTATTTATTTACAATGTAATATTTTTATCGAGCCACTTTAAAGGTTACAATAAAATGATTGGCCATTTATTTCATGCTTAATCGATATTTCAAGTGACTCCTTGCCAATCTATAAGAGAACTTTCAAAGATAATTGTATCAAATCACTCTTTCCAGAGATCCGACCCCTTCAAGCGGGGATGACGTCCTAGGAGATTTTAAATGGCGGCCCATCGCTAAAGAGAATAATGAAACAAATTACCTCCATATAACAAAATCGCTTAATATTAAATCCAATCCCTTGGGCGAGAGAGAAAAGTTCTGGGATAGATTTATAGCTAAGTATTCGAATTTAGCGGTCAATGGTCTTGTGCTGGAAAGGGAGAGTCGAGACGAGCTTTAGACTGTCTAAAATTGTAAACGTTTAAAAACCGCATCGGTAATCTATAGTAATAATTGTAATCAAAGCTAACCTTCTTTGTATTAATATTTTGAATTAATATTTAAAAAAAAACCTATTTAATGTGAGTTATTTATTCGCGTTAGAATAGATGTGAATTAGACAGATCCCCCAACTTTGTATTATACTATTATGATAAAATATTCAAATTGCAGCTACATATTAAATAACACGAACGTAGCCAAACACTGTAAAGAGGTTGTTAAAAAGGAGTCTGTACATTTGTCATATTGATATCCTACTTAGCACAACACAACCTTG
>DVQP01003397.1:0-10896 GCA_018231745.1 Danaus eresimus
TATATATATATATATATATTCTATTGGTTTATAACAAAAAAGTTTAAAATTCTGTCCGATATAAACGAAACATACAATGTAATTATATCGCAACAATAAAAATGTTCAACTTTAAAAATTCAGTAAGAAAATCCTAATGAAGTGAGTGGATAACAATGAATGGTTAAAATCTTCAAATCCTCATTACCATATAACCATACATAAAGATGTCTTGAAGAGCCTTTTTACCTCTTACGTACCTGAAACTAAAAAAAAAATAGATTACATTTCCGAATAAATATTAATTTAAATACAACGACTATTACTTATTAGTAAATAACAAATATGAGTGTAATCCGACAAATTAAATGACAATAGGAAGAAATTTCGTACATTTAATGAATGTATTTAAAGCAATTTGTAAAACAGATGATATAATACATTATGAATGCATCACGAGGTAACGACGTGGTGAAAGTCGGAGTGATTTATCTCATTTCCCACTCTAATCGTTACGTAAAAAGTCATTTCCAATGACTTGTGATGAACCCGTCTCTGACACAAAATAATGTATATTCGCTGTTCTTTAACAAACACAACGAAATGTTTGTATTCATGTAACATCAATTCTAAGAAATTTTTTCGTTACCTATCTACATCGTTTTTGTAAAAATCAACAGCCGACTTCCTGTAGGTCATAATATAAATATATTACTATACTTTTAGACTAACCAATCTTAGCTAGAAAACTTATTTTAGATTTTTCATTTGTTTAAATGATTACAATAAATTCAAATAAAATGCTTTTCCAAAATATTCCAAACTTTTTTCACATGACAAACTATATTTCTGTACATTAAAATGTTTAACAAAGTATCTTCTAATTAATAGACATTTATAATCGATATCAAAGCAATAACGACTTCCTTTTGAATACGAAGCAGCAGAAATGTTACAAGATCGCATTAAGGTTTAGAGAGGGCAATCAGGGAAGGTCCTGGGGATGATAATAAAAATGTAGTCTGGCGCACGTTTGATGTGACATGGCAGGATACTAACGATATTACTGGGCGTCTGGGACCGCGGGGGATAGGGGGTGAGGGGTGCTAGCGTCGCTGCTGCAGGGCGCCGCCGCGGGCCCCTGGGCCGCCCACAGCCTCTTATCGATCTGGACCTCCCGTATCCCAGATGCACCACTTGTTACGTCTCTCAGTATTGCATTCACGATCCGATATAATTTATTTATTATTTATAATTACAATTAGCATAAAATGTATCCGTAGACCGATATAGTTTGTTTAATACCATGAAATTATCAAATGCATTCGATAAATGTATATTTAAATGGGGGAAGCGGTTTGCATAAGTCGCGACTTATCACCAACTAAGCCACGTTGATAACGGAATTTTTGCAACGCTTGAGCCATAAATACCAAATGCTTAGGAATAATTAATGTATTTCATATAAGCACGCAACCAATTATCGTAAACCAAGATGTTTTTTACAAAGTAACAATAAAAAAGTAAATATTCATGTAACGTTTGATAACGTTTTAATTAAAGCCGTTAATAATACAAGACAATGAAGGTTACATTTACTTTTAAATAGAAAAAAACATCATCGAATAAATGAGTCATGGATTAAGAAATATATCGCGTTTGCAAATCAAATAATACTTTGTTTGTTACTACAGTGATACGCGTAGTAGTAATAAATATTGCTAACAGTACATAAGTAACAGTGGAATGACCGATTACCAGGCGTTCTATATCCAGAGCGCAGGTGTAACTTATAATTTTAGCATACGCGTAATATTTGACGGAGCCGTGATAATTCGTCTGCAGACAGAATAGTAGAAAATTACCACAAAGTGCATTGAACTACTGATACAACATCGAAATCGAAACCTTTTGACTTTCTCATGTATTATCTTTGTAAGTATTAAGACTGAACTTCAAACAAATACATAGCAATAGATATATAAAAACATCCGATTTGTTTATCTATATAATTTTGATTTAATCAAACAAATTACGATAAAATATTGATGTGTAAGTAATAACACATTTTTAATGATAATTGATGAAGCAATAAAACCATTATTTATTTGATAATGAAAAAAGATCGTAATAATAAAAGATATCTAAACTGGCATTATTTGACTGATATTATATACGATTCCGAATAAAAAAATGCAGCGTTCCACTTAATAAATTATGCATGACATGCAATCATTTACCTTACAAGACAAAATTATTAACATGATGGATATTGATGAACGCTTAGGAGCTTTATATCACAAGTATTGCATCATTTAGTTTAAAACAACAAAGTTTAAGTTAGAAAATGAAATGAAGCTAGAGAAAGTGTCGTGTCAGGTGCGGCGCCGGCAGAGAGATCGCTGGAACAAAATTAAAAAACATCTCGCTGCATACATAGCTTACGAGTTACGAAGCGTCAATTGCAACGAAAGATAACACTTGTATCCAATCATCCAAGAAAACCTGCGACGGACCACAGGAGTAGTTTTGATTCCAATTGAAATCATTACAGCGCTGTGAGCCGTCTCGCTGCTCTTGTACTATTTGCTCTATTATACGTACCCACGCTCCATAGAGCTAAATTGCGAAATGTTTGTGTTCATTGCTTTATTGCAGATGCCAACTTATTTGGGCTGTTAATAAAGCCATGTGTAGTGATTGTGTGAGATTTATAGCATTGTGCGTGAGCATTAAACGAAGGCCAGCATCTATGCAACGAGCCGCAATGAGAATGATTAATAGAACGTGCATCTTCCAGTTTGAATGCAGCGAATGTTGACAATATAACATAAATTTATGAAGTCGTATTATTTGTTGAACAGTATCCACGTATGGCGCATAAAATGTAAACGTGCCACAACGTACGCTCATAACCAGTCACTTACACGACGAGGAAAATCCAACATCCTGTTTTATCAGTGTTTGCAATTGTTTAAGAATGTTAAAGAAATCATTAAAATTTTTCATGACATTACGATTGATAATAATTACGTTTTGTAAAGTTTTTTAAATTGCAATGAACCATTTTTTTTGTATTTTTCCAATAAATGCGACACAACAATGCATATGACAAAACATGAAGACAATTCGTTCGAGGCGTTATAATTATTAATTGTTTTTTTTCGTTTTACTTTATATCTAATCGATATGTTTTATATGTGTTCATTAAATTAGTTTAATTTTAATATACTAGCAAGGTAGCGGGTCGCGGTCAATGCACGCGCCGCCTGCCGGGCCTCCCACATACACTATGGCAAAAATAATGCAGACACTCGTCTCGCTCGTTTTGGCAATATTCTCATTTAACCCATTATGTATGGACAGACTGTAAAGAAAGCGGCCGCTTTGTTACCATTGTTCTTACGAAGATCTCGTATCTGCGTACGAAACCACGATGTCTTTGGTCAATGAACTAAACGTATTCAACAAAAAACCAGCTACGAACTGCGGTTGTATCAAATAACTGATTATAACAGAATGTAGGGTTAGCAAATAAAACTCGTTTTGATTTTAATGGCGGTCTATCTCAGCTGGTCTTAATGCGTTCAATAAGTCGGGTTTGATTAATAAACACAAATAATACATAACATTCAACTCAGATGGCCATTAGTATTTATTATAAGGATAAGTATTAAAATATACGTTGAGAGGTATCTATGAATGATAAAACATATCATAAATATTTTGTTCAATCATAAAAACGTGCAGCGCAGAGCCTTACAAGCTATGAAGCCGGCTCGGAATTTGATATTAAATAATAATGAGACTTTCGCTTGTGAGTATATTCACCACAGCTGAAACGAAAATTGTGACCCGTGAGTCATTGACGACTGTGGTTGTATGCTATTATTAAGACAGCTAATTCTAAATATAATTTACTAAAATTACACGTAATCGTTGTATAAACGAGTTGCCACGGTGGTGGTAAGACGGGGCAGGCCTGGGGCGCCGGGGGGGCCGGGGAGCGTTCAACGAACGTCCGCGGACCGGCACGGGCCCAAGGTCGCCTGTCGCCGCCGTCTCTGATTATTGCAACTCGCATTCACTATCTAGTACCCATTTTATTACTTGAGAACCTAAGATCACGTTTTTACTAAGACTTCTTATAGAAGAACTCTTCGGACACCGAGAGTACCTATCATCCAAATTAATTTTCGTCATATAGTAGAGATTGCTTTTATTTGTGTTTTTAAAGTTTACTATTAATAAAAAAATACATATCACTAATAAATAATAATATAAACACATTTTTTACTAACAGTAGAGTAATCGTGATCTAAACAATTATTTCAAAGCACTAATTGACGTCTGACGCGATTATTGAAACAATCCAATCAATTCGCTAATTCTACTTATTGAAATATCTGTAATTATTAATATTTATGATTTCCCTTAACCATTTTTGTTCCAAACAAATTTGATATACATGTTACATACAATGTGTTTATTGATAGTCTAATTGTATATTGACGACTAAGCTGTCAAAAATGCTGAACGTCTCAGTGTTTTAAACGGATGTTTGTGCATTGTGCAACCTAAGCCGTGTCGAAACTCTAAAAGTGAACGCTGGGTGATGCAATCTTTTATTAGCGAAATACCAACGAAGCACTGATGCAAAAATACTAGACTTTGATTTGATTATAATGTTATGCAAATAAGATATTATTTGAGATTCAACTCATTCATAAAGTTATGCATAAACAGAAAGTTAAGCTCGCAAAATAACACCACGTTTAAGATTTTGGACCTTTGTATTCAAAGTTTGATTTGATTTTTACTATACAACTGCATTTAAGAGCAGTTATTCTTTAGAAGAATTACTCGAAACTTTTATGGAATTTTCTACTCTTAAGTTAAATAAGAATATAGAGGTCTATATCATCATGTTCCCGAAAAAAAACTGTATTATTTTTTTGGACATCATGATATGGGTATCAAACTAAAGGTTTGCTGAGAAGTTACGGAAAAAAACTTCACACTTAATCTGATATGGCGAACGACCTAAGACGACCTGCTGGGAACGCAGACTTGTGTTTAATTTCATTATGTATGTAAAGGAACTGCAACCAATACGAAGAAAAACTGTAGATAATAAAACTGTGTACTTGTAATAATTTGTCCGTTTTTATTTAAATAACATTTAATTACTTTATTGTTATCGCGTAAAGTGTAAGGGTTTTTGAAAAACGGGCGAATTAATTATGATATCCCTATAAAAAAGAAGCCTCTTGTCTATTCATAAATTGTTAAACCTAATGAAATGTCAAGCCTAGCATACTTACATATATACTTAATACTTATAGCTTTCAACTTACGTACCACCAAATAAATTTAAAAAAATATGTATAAATATCAAGATACAGATATATACAAATTAAAAATATAAATGACGTACAAAATATGAAGTAAAATAAAGAGGGCTTCGTTGCTGTGGAGGGTCAACTGTAACAACCCTCAAGGCTTTCTTCTAACGACTGCAGAGAAATTCCTTGAGAGCTCGGTTCAACGTCCGCGCCGGAGTAAACGCATGTGTCTGTGTGTATACCTCTGAGAGTACACGCGCTAGTGCAATCGGGCTTCTGCAAACATGAAAACCGTTACAGAGTTCCCATACTTTAACTGACACAACCGAACCTTGCATCAATCTTTTTTAAGGGAATAACTTGTAGCGATGCTTCATTAACTCTGATCTGGCTTAGTGTGAGAAATATGAAAAACATAACAAATTTATACTTTGAATGGTCACATTAATTTCCATTAACACATACATTAGTGTAAATGCAACCATGTAACTATTATCTTGCAAAATGTATGTAGCACAGAATATATTAAAGATTATAAAATATCTGTGCGTCCGCGCCGCTCTGCGTCGGAGAGAGGCGGTATTCCGCGGAATTCGATTACTGAAGACATAAAGGCGGTAACAATATATTAATACGAAAAAATATATATTTTACTCCAATAACAACGATCACGACTTAGGATATTTCGTTTTGTCAACTTTTAAATTACACAATTCATTATCTTGGCTTCGTAATATAGAGGACACAGAAAATAAAAATATTATGAGAGCCGAAACATTAAACATTTATTATGATTTCGTCACAGCATTTGTTTTGTAATAAATTTCCCACTGACTTTAATATTTCAATACATTAAATTTATCGTAGCATGATCGTGTACTATAAATTACAATATATTTTTAATTTACTTTGATACTTAGTAAAGGAATAAGAAAGACAAACAATTAAACTACATTTAATTGATTATTCTATTAATTCATTGATATAAAATTAATTTATACATGTATTTTTACATTAAACGTACATCATCATAAATATTTTTGTTGGCGATTATTAGTTAAAAACCACTAATTTAAAAATAGTGTAGATCGGATTTCATCTTAATTTATTCCATTGATACATTTATATTGAATAAATTATATCAAATATTTTTAAACGAGGTTCCGTGTGTGGTCGGATGACATAAAGCGTTAGAATTATCAAATTGTATAAAAACAATGTGATGACAAGAACAATTCCCCGAATTTCCAAAGGAACTCGTTTATATGAAATGAGATAAAAGGTTACCGAGATTGTGTAAATTTGACCCGACACCCGGACTTGTGTGATAATATTTAAATGGTAATTAGATATAAATACTAATCACATTATATTACTATTATAAATTTATGAATTATAAACTTATCACGGAACCATAATAAAATTTATTTATATACGAATAAAACAATTGGCCGAGTAAAAACTATACTTAAATGTTAACAAATTGTAATGTATTGTATATATACAACGTTATTTTGTTTACAATCGCAAGACATACTCAGTAGGTGTAAGATATTAGAGCTAGCAAAACATAATTTGGTCATTTCTCATAGTGACTTATAAGTGATAAACTCTATTAACTGAATGACCATCTATGAAGTTGTTGATATTGGACATACGTTATACCGGCATCGACGGTATTCATAAGTTATCAAAACCATGTAGGTATAACAGGGGACCTGCGCCGTCATGTCAATCAACGCCCACTGTAACTAAACAAGTACGTTCCATAAACAATTCAAAATCGAGATGAATTTTGCAGACAATAATGTGTGCAACGGTAGGTAGATACAGGAGTGGCGAGGAACATCGAGTCACACTGACATTGCGTATAGTCCGGCATCCCATATGGAATGCGGTCGCTTGACCGGCTGCGCACCTCCCCGCGCCGACGCCCGCTCTCCTCCATGTTTTCTTGTTCACTCGTTTCCGTCCACCATATGGAATATTGGGATAGGACTCATCATACTAATAAGAATCCAATAGACGGAGCATTTCGAAATTGAGGCAATTCTATCTTTGACTTTCCATGAATCATGTCCGGTTTTAGATGACGTCATAACCGCAATAAAGGAATTTCTTTTGTTATTTTTTATCAGAAAAAATAAATTTACAAAGTAAAGAATTTTGGACGATAAATATAAAATGGTCAACATTGCCGGGGATCTGTTCTTCTCTGACGTTCCAGAGCGTGTCGCTAGACGGCCGCCACGTCGCGACGGCAGTACTTCCAGTACACATAGAAAACATTTTGCAAAACAAATTCAATTACGACTCACCTTGGGAGAAAAGCTGCCGCTGAGTGTAAATTTCCACCACCTCGGACGCACAGATAATCCGGTTATCGTCCGTACGGCACAAATATTCACCACACCAAAACGACAACATAAATAAACGCGAGTGGGACCACCGACCGGGAACCGCCGCCGAACTCTCCTCACTGATCGGATCGTAATTCGGAAAAATGCTCGGGGCGGGGTTTTCGAATGTCATAAGCGACCGGGTGCCAGAGGTCGGTCACTGACGGAGGGAGGTCAGAGCCGCAAATCACAAACGTCAAGAACGACGCCGCGGAGAATACTGAGAGGCGGCCGGCGAGTGATCGCTCTCTCCCTCGTCCCTCCGGCCTCCGGCGGCGGGGACGGGGAGGGGTCTCGCTCGCTCGACGTGGCCGCCGCCGCGCCGCCGCACGCCGCACGCGCCCGGTCCTCATAGCAACGAGAAGCTGTCCGCCGCTACCGCCGCCGGTGCCATAGTATACGCCTACATCTTAGCTCGTCCTTACGATCACAGAATTTTTGCTAAAAGATAATTATCCATAAAAGTACAACCTTCATATAAAGCCGTGGTTTTTATTCCACTTCATATCTACTTTTATTTAATCGTGTTATGTTTACAGTTCAAAGACAATGTTTTACTATTTTATATACCTTATTTAGTTGTGCAATATTTTCATCATCATTCAAACGTTACTTTTGTTGTGACAAAATACTATGGCTAGCAGATTATAAGTCAATATTAAAAGCTAGTAAATCCTCACACACTATGAAGCGTTGTTGCGCATCGAGGAAACAAGCAGTTCCTGCATTATCTTGCAATTAGAGCACTTTCTTTCCCATTGTTAGCGTGATGAAATCAGTTTTACTATCTAGAGATGGAGCTAGATTGCAGAGTGCAGGCGACTAGTTACCCGTGCCTGGCGGGACTTTCACTCACTGCTGCGAATGCAAGCTGTTGTAATTCGTTACTCAGCTATCCGGACCCTTAACATTTAGAACGACGCAATGTTTTACAAACGACGGTTAATGATTGATTTGTTACTTAACGAAATTAAAAAGCTTATGGTTTTCGTTGTACTACTCATGAAACTTCACTATAAAAACGATATTTTTTTAAATATATATGTTTATATAGGAGGTAGAGTCTATCTGAAACCAACTGCCGAAGTTCACATATAGGCTGACTTAAGTGCAATAGTCAAAAATTTGGCGTGACGTACCCATGTGCTTTTACTTGATTAGTTAGAACGCCAAATGTCCCCGGACCTACCCTCAATCCACTCGTCATACTTAGAGTCCCCGCATATTTTCCCCTTATGGTCTCATCTAGCGTGTAACCATAGGCAACCATAATTATTTACCACCAGGTAATCCGAGGGATATTAAGCCATCTTGTATAATAAAAATATCAACATAGCCTATAAAAAACATATAAGAGGTTGCTCACAACCAGAGCAGGTGTGTCAATAAGCATAAATTTGTTTTCTTTTTCTAGATCTTTAAATTTCGATTTTTTTTAGCTGACTTTGATTTACATTCCATATTTAAATGTCACACGGATAAATGGCAGACGGCAAATTTAATAGAGGCAAGTTTAGTTATCTGAATTACATAAAGAAATGAAAAATGACTATTGCAGTGGATACAGGGTTTAATCTAATAAAAATCACAGTTACGTAAATTGAAACACATTTAAACAACACAATTCAGTCATTTCATGCAATATTAACGACGCACTTTCACATACCCGTCATTAATAGTAATAAAAAGTAAACATTGTTATGCTTAACAAAATTAAAAAAAACTGTTCTTATAACTAATTGAGTTAGCTTCGAAATAGAGAATTCAATGCGATTCCCACATTCGCGGCTAAACTAATGAGGTCACATATTGTACCGAGAAAATATACCACACTCGTAAAACAATTACTAGTGTGCCATTTATGAATTGATGGCCAAAGTTTGAAAGAACCTACAATCTCTATTTACTTAAGACGTTAGTTTTAATTAAATAGAAATTATACATTTTTATATTGGGTGCGAAAATACGGTTAATAGTCTGAATCAAATTGAATTCTCTATATACGGACAATGTTGTTTATTCTGCAGTGTAGATCGCGGTCTACAGCCAGGGATGCCACGCGGGGTCCATCCTGCACAGATTGTCATGACTATTGGCTGCCGTCACGAGTGTGGCCACCTTGCTGTCCGGTCCGTCGAAGAGGGCCAGGGAGTTCAGTCTGTTCATAATAACGGTAACTGCTTTAGTGACCATGTTTATGATAGTTTCGTTGTCTATCTCCATGGGCTTGTTCTCGGCGGATGTTCCGGCCGTCGGCAAACCGGATTTATCTTCCAGCCGCTTCCTGTAACCGGTGACCATTTCGTCTCGAAGTATGGTGCGCAGGATCGATTGTATCTGTGACATCGTCATAATGTTTATTTCTGTTTATAATGCATTCGATTTCCCGTCTTAATAAATTTAATAATATGATGATTTATGGCACCAGTTACGTTGAGATTGTAAGTGGTTATTGTATAGTTTATTTGTTCACCTTGAAATTTGGTGTGACCAGACACCGGGCCACAGCTATGACGGAGGCTGTCAGAGGACCAGTGATGCCGATGTGAGTCACCAGCTCAGAGATGTTAGGAGTCAGGCGGAACGGCACAGGTCGATTACCGTCCAACTCGCCTAGATCAAGTGTAAGTATTAAAAAAAAACACAATAAAAGTGCAAGCGACTAACGAACCCGACGCTGACTCGGATCCTCATTTGCTTGAGCTTAACGATGCAATCCTCTACATCGGCGAATTTTACGATCGGTAATTGTTGTATCGTAATTTTTATACCTCAATGTCATAAAACAAGTTAGCTTATAAATTGAGGAAATCGAAACTTGTTAATTTTTAACGAAGATATCTGCATACCATAAAAGCTGTCCGGTTTATGCAAGGCAGCCGGCTTTTAAAGCGAAACATATAACAACGGTTTTTTAAAAATTGAAATTGGTTAATAAATTATTTATATAGTATATATCACACGAGATTTGTCTACCATCCTTGCTTGTATTTATAATAATAATTTTATAATGAGATTTGGACATTTTAATGTCTTTTTCGAGTTATTATAACTGTAATTATTTTTTTTTTATTTTGAATTATGTAAAAATTAAAAATGTACATTTTATTAAAGTTCTATATATGTATCGAAAATAATTTTAAGGAAGCCGGCATTTTAACGTTGAAATATAA
>DVQP01003398.1:0-10894 GCA_018231745.1 Danaus eresimus
GTTATGATTGTAGAAATGAATTGAATATTGAAGACTTTAACAACGCACTAGTAGTCCATTACATTCAGAACAAATATTGGAAGAGTGGTATTTGAAACTGTCAAATCATTAAACCAAGTATTTTTATTGTAATTTATTATTAATGCTCAATAATTATCAAAAAAATGCCCTAACACTCTGACTGTTTTGTTCTGTAATATCTTTATACCTGAGAGAAGTTTTTATTTGCTCTTCATCATGAGGATAGGGTGCCATGTAGTCTACTACAGCGTCAGATAATATGTAATAATAGTAAATGCTTCTTTGGCTCTGCATGAAAATGAGCGCGCCAAAGATCTCTCCATACTCGTAACATTGTAGTGGACATTATTAATTACGTCTATATTTTTAACTCTTCCAGCGTCCATATTCTTCGCCTTCCCCGACCAGGCCACAGTGAAGAAAGTAATTAAGGCACTTCCTCGTGTCGGCGTCGGCATCAAGTATGGCATCCCGCAGACGAGGTTAGTGAAATATTTGTATACCACGACTTAGTTAGGCTGAAAAACTGCCCATCACATATCAACAAAACCAAGAATGTTTCAACGCTGACTTAGAAAGAAAAACTTGGCTATTCCTAGCCGATAACTTATTTATATATTTCACATTATTAATATAGAATCAGTTTCTTTACTTATGATTTGCGTTTTTTATGTCTTAGAAAAAATTGTGAATAAAGTAAATGGACATTAATTCGCAAGTATTATGTAATTGAAAACCTTTTCTCATTTATAAAATGTTATATTTTAAAACATTGTCTAAAAATTCAGTTCTGCTTAATGTTTTTTGATTGTTCACTAAACTAAAGATCACTTCTAAATTCTTAGTGTCTCAGCATAAAAGTGACATCTGTTCTTTGAATGTAGCACTAAAAGGCTTTGAAGGAAATGTGACTCATGGGCAGCTTGCAACTGTTTCTTTACCATATCAAAAGATGGCGCTGTATTGCTAGGTAAAAGTTTCGAAATAAAAACGAAATATTTAAATACTGTCCAGTAGTTCCGAATAAAATATTTTTTAAGTCCAAAAAAATACTAATATACTAACCATAGAGATACAAATGTAAACTTTTACGGTATACTTATAAGTAACTTCGTATTATACTAACAATATAAAAGTATTCGCGATCTACATAAAGGATCGTGTGTCTTTTGAAGTAATTCATTTTTTAAGTTCTATTATTAGAATATTAAAATGATAAGACATTTTAAGAAACATGATTTAATTTAATACACGTTCATAGTACACAAATCATCACAACACTCTTTTAAATTACATTAATTTGGTAACTAAATTCGTAAACCCTGTTAAGATGCTGCGGGAATAAAAATAAAGAGCTCTAAAGCCAACTGCATAAGTGTCATATTGAAACTAAACGAGCTCAACATGAAATGCATACAACATTTTCTAAAGTATCTATGTCTGATCTTTCTATTTTCTTAACAGTCTTTGAAGGCTACATTTTTATGTCCCTTTCAATATAACTAAATGAATTATATTAAATATTTGTCTAATTATTATAAATACATATACTTTATAACAATATTAATATAGAATATTATCTAAATACATTTATCATCTGTATGTAACAATGTAAAATAATTATCACAATGGAATGTATCACTCGCTTAACCTAACTCAGTCATACGGACTTTAATACTGATCGTATCGTTATAAATTAAATTACCTCTGTATCAAATAAATCTAACTCTTAAGCCGACTACATAAAATCACAAATCGCCCCTCACCAAATAATAATTCAGAACAATAACTTCATTACTTAACTAAAACCACAAATAGCTCTATTTACTTCTTGTCGTTATTATTCTGCGTCCATTGCTTCACTAATTCCTTGCTCTTCTCCAATGAGACAGCTGCTCCCGCGCTGTGTCTTCTTTGGATCGATTTTACTTCTCCACTGTCATGTTTCATGTATCCTATTTCTGGATCGTTCTCTTTCTTCTCTTCGTCGAACTGCCTCATAATCTCCGTCAAGGTCTTTCCTTTCGTCTCCGGCAAGAACAAGTAACAATATGTTGCTCCAAGTATAGCACAAATAGCGAAAATATATAGCGTCCCATTACTGGTCATCAAGGACTCCAACTGTGGGTATGTTTTAATATTGAAGAAGATGAGGACATAAGCACAGCATGAGGTCGCTCCAGACATAATGCCTCTAATGTCCTGAGGGTACAGTTCACCAGACATAATCCATGGCAATTGTAAAAAGCCAACCATGCTGAAAGAAACGTGTAGAAGAATACAACCCAATTTAATAGATGGTGGGCCGTTCAAACTGTCGCAAACAGCGGCTCCCAACATTGCAACTCCCAATAGGAGACCAGAAGCAGCAGCTAAAGTTTTTCTTCTAAAACTATTGATGAGACAAGCGCCGACGGCTCCCATAAAAACCCTCACTCCCCCTACAATTATTGAAGCTGTAAATTCGTTGACACTCGTCCCAACAGACTTAAAAAAGTCCACAGCGTAGTATAATATAACGTAAATTCCAGACATCTCTTGGAACATGAAGAATATGATGAGCAACGCGAACGGTTTGAGAACGCTCCTCCTTTTAAACAAGCCAAGCTTTTGTTTGAAAGTCATCGACTCGTTCTGTTTTCGGTCCTTGGTGAACTCCATGAGCTCCTGCTGGGCGGTGTTATTGTTCTGTCTCAGCCAGAACATGGCGTTGTAGGCTTCCTTCATTTGTCCCTTGGAGGCGAGCCACAGCGGCGATTCGGGCACGAAGTACATCAAGAACGGCGTCAGTAAAGACACTGCAGCACATATCGCTGCCACCGTCCTCCAATGTATGAAGGCGCCCAATGAGTACACTATAAATATACCGGTAGAAACAAATCCCGGACCCAGAGCACTTAGTACTCCTCTTTTTTCGGGGGTCGTAATCTCAGCTACGTAGATATAAGATGCCGTGGACATTCCTGTAATGAAATGAACAATTGTCTAAAAGCTACTGAATCAAAATATTAATAAAACACATTCAGTTAAGAAAACAAACTTTAGAGAAAAGGACAATTAGGAGTGATGAAATTATTATTACGTATCAAAAACTATTAAAAGGGAAAAACTCAATAAATATAGTAATAATAAGTAATATATTTATGTGTAATAATAATAATAATTTTATTGAAACGAAACAAAGTAGAGCTGTGAGTCTAACCGATAGTGAAGCCCGTGATGAATCGTCCGACACACAAGAAGACATATGTATCCGATAAAGCTATGACCAGCCAGCCGACCAGGTTCGGTAGAACTATTGACTGAAGGAGCAACCTTCGACCCACGGCATCCACCATCATACCGCCCAAGAGAGCTCCTATGGGATTCGATATAACACCAAGACTTGCTGGAAAACATAGATTCAATAAGAGAAGGGTACGGTGTCATTGTTTAATAAGAAAGTGTGCATTTCATCCTACTATAAGTATTCGCAGTTTATACTACGAGTAGCTTACAGAAGTAACGAGTTGCTTTAAATAAAATCACTTATTTCTGATTCAATAGAAAGGAATAAAAGATATAAATGTCTAGTAGTTTGTTTATCATCACTAGAATCAATATGACTTGTTTCTGCATAACGTTTCTGTTATCGGTAGTTTCCTTAACATAAATCCAGCTGTCATTATCTGTTTATATTGACCCAATTAACAGAGTCGTGCTCGCAAATAAATGGAGAGGCTTAGCGGCCCTTATCTCTTTTGTTTAGTACAGTCTGCAAACAATTTCTGTTATCAGCTGTTTGCACGCTCTGCTTCATTTACTTTTCCACTTTCTTTGTACACAGCGATAATATTTAATAAAATATACTAAATCACTATAACATTATTGAGTCGGTTTGTTCGTGATGTCTGCCGGCCTTGTGTTACACTTACTGAAACTTGTTATAACACTGACCAAGCTTTTAGCTAAAACCTGTCGTTTAAAATAAATCTTCTTAATTTTTTTATTTTAGTGTTCAATGTCCTAATCTATGATAAACAATAATTTAATATTTATATTATATTCCATTAAATACAAAAATATTTTTTAAATGTTAGGTGATTACATCATAGAAATTTCGTTTTCATATCGAATGTGGTGATGTAATAAAAAATTTAAATTAATATTTTAGTTTGATATCGATTTCGAATCGATTTAATATCGGATAACGTTACTCTTTATATACCTACGATATGTATCAATTATATAATATATAAATTGTATGATATATTGAAAAACGAGAAGTAGAATAAATACGTAATAGTCGGAGCGAAACTATTTATAACATTTGATTAAGTATGATAAGGGATTTTATTTAAAGAGGACATGTTAGTATAAATATTTACCAATCCATGAGGTTTGTTCTGATGATATGCCAGGGTGGTCTCTGGTGTACTGGGGCAGCAGTACGGCGGAGAAACCCTGGCAGAAGCCGACCGATATGTTTATGGACTGCGCCGCCAAGGCCGCCAGCACCTGAAGGTTACCAAGTCCCGTTACGTTACAATACAAATGTCATTAGCAATCTACAACACTCGCTCTTAGTGTCGGCGCGCCGCGGAGAAATAAAATGCAACACTTGCTCGAGTGGAACAAGAGTTATAATTTTTTTTTGTTGAAAAATCTGCTTTGCTATTCAGAGTGGAAACCTGAACAGCTTTCTTTATACAAATCTATTGCGACATGTTATATTTTAATACAAGTAATGTTCGTAAACATTTTATATCCGGAAAAATATTAGCAGCCTTATTATTTAACTTAACGGGTGATGGGCAGCGGGTGAAAAGTTCGACCGGCTCATTTTCTCAAACGATTTTTTGTTCTTGTAATCATCATATGAATCTGTCATCACTAATAATATTTTCAAAGTGTCCGCATTATTTAATTTTTTTGTTTCCATTGTCTTGAAGTTCTATTAAACATTTCCGTCCGATAATAATCCGCTGCATTATAAAAGCCAGCCGGCAATTTTAAGGTACACTGACTGTGAAAATATATTATATTATGTCTCCTTTACATAGTGCCAAGAATACAATATATTCTAAATGAATTAACCTAGGTGGGTAGGTAGGTGGGTGGGTAGCTACAGGGGAATTTAAAATATATTTTATTAATAAATATAAAATTCTGACGCTAGCTAGTACCAAGCGTGTAATTTCGATAATGCGTTTAATAATATACATTTAAATTTACTTTTTTATATATATGTGTGTTTTTTTGTCAACAAAATGTATTTAAAAACACACGCGTGTTTTATATTTACGTGTACACAAACACACATAATCTGTGTGTGTTTGTCAACAAGGCGAATTAAATTACAATACAGCACGTGGTGCGCAAAATAAATGAAACGTTTATCTTATGACATCTCATAATTAATTGTGTATCTAGATCATTGTTATCCATTTATTATTTAGCATAGAAAACACGAAATAATTATGTTAATCTATGTTATATATACTCTTTTAAATTATTATCATATTTGAATAATGCGAATACAGTAACCGTTAATTTTAATAACCTTGACAATAAGATTTTTACAGGTGTGTATTAATTAAAATTTTATTGATAAATAAATGTAAAAAAAAAATCGCCAAGTGCATCCAAAGAAGGTTTAAACCACCGACGCCACCCATATCAAAGTCATGTCCGAATAAAAAATCTCCAAACCGTAGCCCCTACTGACACTCAGTAAGTGTTTCGTTAACATTCAGGTAAGTCGACAATACCTACAGCTGTGTGGCATATTAGAAACGCATGACAGTGTCCCGAGATTGTCATGTCCAACATCTCTAATTGGAGTCACTGATGTGTTATTGTGACGACGCTAACTGTTATTACTGTGGAAATTACTCGTTCCTACAGCTGATACTGAAGTCGGACAAAATAAAGATCGGAGCGAGAAAACATATAAGCAAAGGAATTGTTCTTACACATTCCATTCTTTAAAATTGTGACGTTGTTCTAAATCTGTGAAATTATTTTGCTTGTCATCATCAGTAACGGTATGAGGATGTTTGAATAAAACAATTTTCTCGTATCAACTCAACACCAACTCTGTAAACAGCTCGATATAGTTGGAACAAATCATCCAATCTCACTGTACACTGCCACTACACCAATCGGTACAAACGGATCACATATGCTCATTCGATCTCATCTTATATTCGAGTGTTCGCGTCATAAATGTTGTTATTTTTCGTTTGCAGGTCGCAAACTCGGCCGTCACATCTATCAATCAATTAATATCTTGTCAAATTCTTATCATAAACAATATGTTGTTGTATGTTACAGTTCTCTGTGTGTATGTATGTATGCTAGTGTTCATCTCTAATAACAGCATGTGACTACCATAGCGAGTGAACCGCTGTAATGTCATTATAAAAATCATGACGTACACACTGACAATGTGTACTTCTTGTTTACTTAACATTTTCGAGCTCTCAGTCTATTAAAGGTTTAATGTCTGTTTTATTTCCGCGGACGTCGGACACAAAAACATTCCGTAATACAATATAACAATCGCTCTTGATACGTATGTGTATTATTTTTTAGATTTCAATACACGTATATATTTAAATTATCAGGCCGAACTTTATATTTGAGATTTTAATAAACATTCACAATAAACACAAAATTAAATACGAAAGTTATGAAATGTCAAAAAATTAAAAAATATAATTTTTCTTTCACTAGTAGCAAAATTAATATTGATAATGATATATTTATAATAAAAAAAAACCTGCTAACGCAACAAATGAATATTTCAACGTATGGGTTAATATAATTAGCTATAAATTAATTATTATGAATTCCTTAAGTGAAACTGTAATTTAATACTTATTGTCTAAGAGCACTTGCTAATGTTATAATGAAAAGGCAAGACTTCATTAATAATTAGTTTATTACACTAACAGAGTCCACGTTCCTCAGGGACTCTACATTTTCACGAAGATATTTTCTTTATTATTATTAGATTATCTAAAAAAAGTATCATATTGTACTGATGTGAATTATAATTAAAAAAATCTTCTCAAAATACAATTTGTTTGAAATTTCTTTTAATAATATTTTTTTTATATTAAAACGTAGCTGGCAACAGTGTGGTTACCGGCGTTGTACGGGTTCCGATAGGTGAAGCTATTGTTTACCTTATATAGCATACAGACGGCAAAATATTAGCATATCGTCATTTTTAAGTAATATAGACAAAAGATCTATCAAGCTTATGAAGAAAGCTCAAAGAATATATGTTAAATGTAATTACTTTTAATACATAATTTTAAATATGTAGGAGCGTTTGTGGGTTTCAGCAATTTTTGTACTTATATATGAAATTTAAAACGAAATTAAAAATACAAGACCAAGAGTGTCAGCTAGCTACCCACGACACATAACTCAGTCGCCAGGAGTCACTCAGGAGTAAGGGCACAACGAGTACATAGTAAACAGGAGACAGGGGACGAATCTCGAAAACAATCATCAATAAATCTAGAGCACGGTTTACTGAATCCACCAAAAGGCTAAACTCTAAAGAAATTACTGGATAAAGTTATCAAAATTGTGGGTAGGTTTAAATTGATAATGTCACATTTACTTACAGCGATGTTGACTCCAACAGATTCTAAATGAATGTCGTTCGTTCTAGATGTTGGCATTCTACGATGTAGCCGACAAGCAACTAAACGAACAAGTCTCCACTTCATAAAGATATTGAGTTCATTTGAGGTCATAGCACCTTTACTTTTAAAGTCCTTAAGCACGACTGACACACAAGTACCAGAAATTATGTATAATGAGACGTTTTAAACGCGGTCTAAGGACGCAGGGTGCGCTGCTATTGTGATTAAATACATTTTATTAATAAATTATATCACTCGTATTATTAATAAACGTATAATCTTGGCATTTTTTTCTCAACGTCCGTTAAATGACGACTTTGATAATACAATTACAAGAGATTGTCATAAAATTACTCCCATTATAATGTTTATTCTTACAGAAATACAATTGCGATGACTCAATGTATAAAGTATAGGGTTTGTTAAAACAAAAAAATACATATTTAGATACATATGTATATCAAAGTAAACGTGAGTTTGTCTTCATTTAGCCCTAGATATGCAACTTATGCGTAGTCTGGCAGACAAAGAAGACCATTAATAAATAAACTTACATATAAACTAAATGTATGTCGGTGTGAAGCTAATAATATCAACACCTCGTCTTAATCTTACGGATAGTGTTTCAGGTAGTGGAGTGTTTAATACGACCTTGGAATTATAAAGTCACAACTTAGAGTGTTAGGTATCGATGGTTATTATAATAATTTTATAACATGAGTTTACTGTGGACGAGCACAACAGATTGCTATCTGCTGCACGGCCATTACACTTGTGTTATAAGGATATCGTAATCATGAGAAAAACTCGTCTCTTGGAAAGTTCTGGACGTTTGCACCTTACACGAAGTATACAATATACATACAAAATGATGTTTCGAATACAGGTTCTCAATGTTGTAAGAATATTAATAAACCCCTGTCCCATATTATCCTAATACGTTTGTACAGCGTTGCTGCTGGCGCGTAGTCGCAGAGCTTTATAAAATAATTTATTAGTAATTGTATATAAAGGAAAAAACTTTATACAATATATGACAGTGAATAGTTTTTAAAACTGAGTATGAAATATGCAATCCTTACAAGATATTCAGAGTTTCATATGGTAAAGGCATAAACGGTTTCCACGGCCTGTTCCTTTAACATCAGATGTTTTTCCGAATAAAACATGTGACGAAATACGTCTCACTTAATATTACAACGTGTCTTTTAATTCCATTCGTTAACATGTAAAGTAATTATTGATCAGTTTATTACAAAATATATTTTTATTAGATTTCCATTAGACACTCCTTTATATGTATTATGTATGTGTATAATTTAAATTAAAAAAAAATATATAAAGTATATCAATCTAATAATTATGTTTTTGTTATTAGAGCGAGCGATAATATATAATGGAAAAGAAAACAACTGGAACGCTATGTTACCGAGCTAGGTCGGAACCTGCTCCGACATACTAATATATTATGTTTGACAAATAATTCATATATTAAAAGAAATAAGCTTCATCGTCTTCTAGAAATGTTTCATACAAAATTATTAATAAAACATATATTTTAAAAATAAGTTTGTTGTCAATTTGTGACTTAGTTTTTAACAAAGCGTAAATGTTAAAAGATCAAATAAAAATATTTTTCTATAAATATATATTATTATTGAGTGGCCACGGGGGATTTTTTTATTTCATATCGTGTCTAGCATCGCTCTCGTTAGCCGTTTCCTAACTTGATATGAATTTTTATTAGAGATATGTTAATCTGAATTAAATTAAGTGCAATCAATTTCAACTATTACTAACAGTAATTACGAAAGAAATGGAAACTAATTCCGCGTTAAATTTATGTTTATCCATACTTCTTTATAAGCTTAATATACACTAATGGAAAAAATAGAAATCCTAAAGAAATATTATTTTCATTCTTCGTAATTTTGATGGAAGAAGTACTACCTGGGGAACAAAAACGTTTTTTTTTCCCTGAACCGTCCCCCCGCAATATGAATGATTGTAGTGAAAGTTTTTTTTTTCCATCTCATTTTCATACACCGAGTAGAAAAAAATATTGTAACATAGAATTAAAAATTAATAGGTTTTTCAGTTATATTTAAACGTATTTTTTTTGGTCTCTCCATGATATCAGACTTTGTATGAAAAACGAAAATATTCTGTATCCTAACCAACATTATTTTTGACACAAATAAAAAGTATAGAAATGTGTTTTTAGTATAATATATTTTTGTTGATTCTGTTACTTTTAAAGTATTCCTTTATTAGCCGTCATCTGTCAGCGTGATCGTCGGAAGATTTATCTGTTATATGACAACGGAGACACGCTCGTAATGTATATAATTAAGTTTCATATGACAAATGGAATTTTTACGTCGACCGACTATTGCATAATACTTAATTATTGTTCGTTATACTAAAAACATATCAATAATTATTCTAAAAGACCTCTTGTAAAATCTACAAATCTTAAATAAGAGGAAAATCTCAAACCTGTATAATACGAAGGCGTAATGTGAATTTTTAATTCTATTATATTATATTTAAAATATGATAACATAATAGGTATATAAACGATATTTTTCTAACAATAACATTGTTAAGGTGACTCATCATTTGACTACAATAATTTTCACTCTATATAAAGCTGAAACACGTGGCTGTTATGTAAACCTTTGGTCTTATATATGGAACATGTCTTCATACTTACGATTGAACAGTTGAACATAACAGATGCTATATATTATAATGAGAGCATCGCTTTCTTTGTTTACTTATTTTAATATGAAAAAAAAATCCTTTACATATGTGAAGAAAGTATTGAAAATTATTTAAACAATAATATTTACTTGTTTTAGTCATATTTTAAAATATAAGTATAATCACCATATATAAATCTCCATAGCGGCAAACCTTCCAGAACCCTTTGATGTTTAGTAACATGGTGCGCGTGCGCCGATGTCGCACCGCCGCCTCTCGCCTGGTGAACAAAACAAAAAAACATACATTATATACATAAAAAACAATT
This sequence comes from Danaus eresimus, assembly GCA_018231745.1. NCBI lineage: Eukaryota > Metazoa > Arthropoda > Insecta > Lepidoptera > Nymphalidae > Danaus > Danaus eresimus. The sequence goes on from DVQP01003398.1 coordinate 10,699, forward strand.
ATATTTAGACATAATAAAAACTAAAAAATATTCTACAATTTGTATGTAAATTTATATCTTTTTCCTTATGAAAATATCCTAAAAAATGTTCAACTACAAGGTTTATTAACCTCACACCAATCATGTTATTAATATTACTGTAGATGTAATAACTTTACTATGTAGTAAACTGTAACCTTCCCTCACTTTCACTTGT
>DVQP01003399.1:0-10894 GCA_018231745.1 Danaus eresimus
TTAAGGTTTGGTGTAGATAATTGCATGATCATTTTCATGAAACATTTATATATTTTACACACGTTCCAAAGTATCAAAGGGAAAGTATCACATGCTCACGCTATTAATGTAATCAACAAAAACCTATTTATATTTGCACTTGCTTGTTATCAAAGCGCCCAAAAGACATCCAACATATTTGGTTGAATTTCTTAACTATACTGCTGGAAAAATAAATAGCATACTTTCTGTTTCATAAATCTCACAAATGGAGGTCGCTAGTGATAGAATCTAGTAGATACTTTAACATTTTGCATGTTAAGTAAAATAAGTTAATAACTTTTGTGATATTGTTTATTTTTAAACACATTTTTATTTAACTTTTTCCAATGTTTTTTTTTTAATGTCTTTTTATTACCATATCAAGTAAAAGTAATATTCTTGTAATATACATTGATAACAAGAGTAATGTACCCTCTTTTTATTATCATATTAATTGTCCCATTTAAAGAACAAAAATCTACGATCGAACTATCCTTGTCCCACATTTCAGAGGCTCGTTGAGAAAATGTGTGTGGAACACATGTGCGTGTCAAAGTGAATATGATAGATGAACTCATCGTCTGCTTGTAACCGGTCGATGTTTATAAATATTTTTGTAACCATCGTTTTATCTTAATAAAATCAGATTGCCAAATGTTAATATCAATGCTCGATTTTTCTTGAAAAATGTTTTTTGTAAATTTTACTATGCAGCATTTATTTAACAATTTTCCAAATGCGGCTTGGTCCTTCTAAACATATTTCATGTATATAAATATATATTTATAGTAGGCCAATAAATGTTTAATAATTACTTTTAAAACAGAGAATGAGAGTCTCCTTAGACTTTTTATCGTTATCAAAGATGCATAAAGTTTACTTTTAAAGCCTTCATATAAAATTATTCTATTTAGTGTCCTTTTCTTAAAATGTTTGTTTTTGTTTCGCAAGGAATAAGTTACTTCGAAACAATTTATTAGATTTCTCTGAATACAAAGGAAGTTGATCGTAAGTTTTGCTAAAACTACTAAAAGCTAACTTATATTTTAGTCTTAATTCTTAAAGCACGCCTGAGCTGTCCATTAGACGTGGAGTGAATGTCTGCAGTAGTAGCATTTAGCGCTGATTACGTTATACTGAAGTTAATTGGAGATGAAACAAAATGTGAATAATAAGGAGACTGAGACATTTTCAGTGGAAAAATAATAAAAGATTATAGAATTTTATTGTATCTTTTTAATATATTTCATTTATAAACTAACTGTTTTTATGGTTACTCACAGTTTTATAACCTTAACAAAATTCCAATAAATATTATTTGAATAAGGACTTCTTATGTAACAAAAAAATAACTGTTATTTTATTGTAAATTGTCTCAACGAACTAATATCGGAAGTATCGATTTTTTATTACCAAGAGGTAATAGATTCATCATAAATAGCGCATGTATTACGAATTCAATGTACTGCGACGCATATAGGCCTCATAAGTTTACTCCGAGGTATAAAACTGAGTTCAATTCCACACACGAATCACGGACAATAACACAGAATTTGGTTTCATATAAGTGAAATTTTGTCAGAAATATTGCCAGAACGCAGTCGAGAAGACAGAATTGTTTTGTATACTTTAGATATTAAATATAAAATTTCTATATATTTTGTTATCGATTATTGGAACAGTTTTAATAAATATATTTTTACTCAAATTAGTTTTTCTACTGTAAATTGTTAACTCTGTCATGTAAAATCACCGTAAAGTAAAATCTCTAATTATCCAAAAAACATATTTGTGAAATTAATTTCAACATAACTTTAACTCTATTTTATTCTGATACGTGTGAAATATTTTATAAGTAACTTTCTGTCACCTCGCAACGCCTTAACTTAAAAGGCTTCGTAAATTATAATTTGACTAATGTACTACAAGGTTCATAAGGTGTTGTTAGTAACAGTGAAAATGCATTAATTTGAGAACAAGGTTGCCACAAAGGTGGTGAAATTAGACGGCAAAGCCTTTGAAGTTAATGACTAACAGATGTTAATTGGAAAATTTTCATAACTCGTATGTAGCTGTATTTAATAAGGAGATGTAATTACTTACGCCTGTATCGTTATAGATATGATATTGAAATATATTGTTCTCATTACATTACTTATACATTAATAAATTACAAAGTTATATTCATATGAATATATAAATGAAAGGGTACTTTGAACTTGGGTTCTGTATTAAGATTTCAAAGGAAAATAGGGTCGGCAATCAGAAGGCGAACGAATTTAGTTTTTTTTTTTTCGAAACAGCACATTTCTATTTATTCCAACCACGTCGTCTCGATTTTCAAGTTCGTTTCGATGTCTGGACGAAATTCTTATTTTACTTCTGAAAACGTATGCTTTTTAGCAATCACACAAAATCCCTTACTGTTCATGAAATTATTTACTTAATACCAATTTTGGATGTTGATCACGTATAGACCAAGAGATCCGCCCAAAACACTTCGCTTAGCAAAATTACAAGAGGCCTTTATTCAGGATTTTGGACTTGTCTCATGGACGACATAAGATTTCTAATAATAAATGTGTTCAATTCGTATAATTATGTTACTTTTAAAATAAAAGTCATTTTAAACTAATAATTGAAGAACTATCAAATTCAAAACATCTCGTGTCGATATATTTTTTCAACTAAATATTTCAACATTTGTTGTTACTTACAAATGGACATAAGTTTGAGCTAACTAATCCAATATATTTCGGATTTACTACTTTAAAAGAAACGACATAATGTTGACGTTTCGGTTACTTTTCAGCAACCGTGATCACAAGCAAACGAGATGTGAGTGAGCGTGTTTATTGTAAATAGTATAAAGATTGTTAAAAAGAAATGTTTTCTATTTCACAAATATATATCAGGCCAACTTTCAATTTGTTTCGTTATTTGAGACGTGTTGCTTATGGGTCTATCATAATATCTTAACTAGGTCATATTAATGTGTCTAGGACCTCGTGAGATCATAATGTTAACGATCAACACAAACCAGAAGCGTATATCGCCTCGAATGATTATCGTTTTACTGATTCGGAATGGTATAAACTAAAGTTACTTTCTTTTAAATTGATTTATCGTCTATTTTATTGAGATCTCAGACTCACGAGTCTCATACATTTAAATGAAACTAATATTTTTCGGATTATACTACGCGTGTTTTATTATTGTAAAAACTAATAAACACCTAACCGAAACGTTGGGAGTATGTAGTTCTTACATTAACAAAATACGCGTGCTATAATCCGAAAACCATTTGTTTCATTTATTGTCTATGTCAGTGGATTTATGTAATAGCTCATAATACACAGTACCTGTAAGAATATTTGTAGTCGTATATTCTGAGGTATCAAGTTTAAGACATTTACTTCAACGAATATTATGTAAATAAGTGAAACATTACCCCGGGCTCATTAGCGGTCGTCGTAAAAAATAATAACCGCTCGTTTCTCTCCGTACATAATTAGAGGAAAACTTGCTATATACCTTGGATGATAATTTTGTTTGTTTGTTAATAGAATTAAGAATCGAGCGTTCCTATTTATGATAAAAATCAAATAATTAAATGTTTAACCTACTCATTACTTTCCTCAAATAATATAATAATACTTTTCGCAAGATATTTACGATTGTTAAGTAAAAGAAATGTATAATTTACATGTACAAGCGAGGCCGAGGGCTAAGTTTGTATTAGCAAGATATTTAATGAAAAAGGAGATGATTTATCAGATGATTTGTTCAACGATGGATGTAAGTAATGGCCGCCAGGCGGTGCTAAAATTAAGCTATAGTTTTAATATTATTTAATAAAAAAACTTTGTTTTGCTCTAACTTGTAAGTATATATATTTTTTAAATCGTGTATAATTATAAGTGTATGTATATATTTATAAGTAAAAATTATATTATGGAAATATAAGTAATGTATAGTTAAATCTGAGTAACATCCTATATTGCTAAGACCAAAGTGCACCGACTGTGCAATACCTGGGCAGTCCGTGTCCAGCTGTTACAGACCATTGGTTCCTCGGACTATACGAAATTCTAAATTATATTTTCTAAATACAGTCTCACTTTGACACCTTTCAACTCCAACATTCTCTTTTCATAAGGAGCCACGAAGCGACAAATTCAGCATTATAATTCTGCGCAAGATGTCTGTCTCTAATTTTCCTCCAAATGACTCGAGCCAAACACTTGTGTAAAATTCTTGTAATACTTCCTAGTCTGGTATATTAGTGATTTAAATTATCATTACATATTCGTTATTAGAGATTCGTTTTAATTTGTAAATTATCCTTTTGAATAATGTTGTGGAGAGGAGCTCTTAGGACCAATATAGTTATTGTCTTTAAGATACGTACATTCATGTAAATTGTATAAGTTTTCTACTGAAATGTCCAATGATAAAATGTAAAGTTTGTGGTTCAGTGTAATTAAATTGCACGCTTTTATAACATTGATTAAAAGAATTGAATAATCTTAAATAGAAAAAAATATATAGATAAAGTAGGTCAAGTCTCGCTTTAAAGGGAAACTTTTAAATGACTTTTTAACTTTAACATTGCTAGTTGAAATAGTAAAGTTTCATAGAAAAACATCTCAACCTCTAAGATTTATTAAAATGTATATTATAATTGGAATAAAATACATTACGCAAATATATTTTCCAATTAAGTTAAACCACAAGCTTGCAGGAGTTATTAGCAACCCTTATCAATCAAATAAATAAATAATAAACAAATATATGTTTGTTTAAATAAGGTTGAGGTAAATTAACTCACTCATATCTAACAAATGTTTACACAGATCGATCTACAGGCCCAACTTTAAAATTAAATTTAGGGTGTTTTCAATTTTCTACGCAATATTGTTTAAAAACATTAATAATTTATTTCGCGATATCGCTTACGTTGTGAATAATTTATTATTAGTTTTAAAGGATATTTTTTAACATTTATAAATATGCTTGTAATGTTCCCCGGGCGGCTATATTATATTTTTAATTAATTATTTATTGTGTAACTATGAATATAGAACATTTTTTTCCAAATTATCTTAGTTTGTAAATTCTATGATGTTTAAAATTGCTATTAATATCTCTTTTACAATGAAGGCGTCTAATTTTCAACCGGATGCTAGGGGATCATTGATCTGGAGAACATAGGTTATCTTCGGAAAAACAGACGCATGTGGGAATCTACCCATTCTTGGTAGACTTTTTCATTTATCGCATACGAGGGAATAATGAAATATGCTTCATCATGCTTCATATGCACAGCAAAGGAACTGAAAAGTTTGTCTGCGTTAGTATTCCTTTCCAATTATCATTTGGATATATTCAAGGTCATAGTCAACAGGCTGTTTCTGAAACAGTACGGTTACCATTAACGAGATAATGCAAAGACAGTCCAGCACCATCAGTCGATATTAAGAAAAGAAAAAATAGTTTAACCATTCATTGAATAAAGAAAGCAATAGACGTCCTCAAAAGGTTTTTTCTACATCCGTACGAATATTTATTAATCAGTATTTCTTATCTTAAAATAACAGACAGCCGGAAATTCGAATTTATGATATTAGTTAGTATGAATAAAGAGATATTTGGTATTTATAGTTATAATCAATATTTTCTAAAGCGTATAATCTTAATTATTTTATACAGGTGAGATTATTGGGACATTTTTTTGTTTTTTTTTTTTTGTAGAAATATTTTTTGTTGTTTTTGTATACTAATGTTAGGCAGTAAGGTAACTTTTTTATAGATCATAGATACACTTCTTTACATTGCAAAAATTGTTAGAAAATAGTGACAACAAATTCAATTTAATATGTAGTGACAGATAAGAGTTATGTGAAATAATTACTGTTATATAGTGAAGTCAGTTAATCTCTGTTTGGTGTGACGTTTAAAATTCATGACTTTTTAAGTCCTTAATTCGCACGCTTCGATTGCAATCAATTGTGCAGTTGGCGTGTACATGAGTATGTTACAGTGTTTAATGAATTCATGAAAGATTTATGAAAATTTGTCATTTTCAACGTGCCTATAAGTGATTCAAATGTATGCCACAAGTCAACGGAATTGTAATATTTATGTAACAATATACGGGACATTAACATTATGATTGATATAATCATTTTTTTTTCCATCTTTGATTTTCATTTGTAATCGTCGTCCGATTTAAACATTAGAACAGGGGTTTAATAGTTCTTTGTGTTATTCTTAGTTCATTTAATAATACAATATGTGAAAAAGAAGCAATATTGATTGAAAAAGTACAATAAAATTATGACTCAATAAGTTAAGATTGATTATTTGTTCTCTCCGTAGTATTTCTGGTATTAAGTATCATATAATTTGTTAACTATATTAAATCAAACTGCTTAACTAAAGTGCTAAGTATTTTTTAATACATATTTACTCTTTTTCGACCTCCACCTTACTTTTAGTATAGAATTTATTGCGTTCTATGTAATTATCTAGTAAGGCTATAAGATTTTGCATACAAAACCCCAATGATGTTGGTACTAAATACTTATTACTTTAAACGACGCTCTTTAAATATAACAATATTATGATAAGCCTAAGCCGATGTACCAATATTATGATTCTAAACTTTCGATCACAAATGCGGATGTATTTAGATTACAGCGAATTAAACAACGAGCTATTTGTTTCACGAGGCACGTACACGTTTTGTCCGCAGCAACTATGTTCACAGTAATGAAAAGTGGAACAAGACCTATATTATAAGGTCTTTAGCTTTACATGTATATTTTTTTGCCTATTTATTTCGTATTAAGATGATGATAATGCATAAAAGATTTCTATAGTGATTTATTTTTAACGACAGATCTTTTATTTAATGATATATTATAAGTAAAACTTTATTATGGATATGAAGAAAGTTAGAAACATCGTCATTTCTCCGTTTTATATTCCGTTTGTACCTCCAGCGAAGGATGATTGCAATTAGCGTGCTATCTCTAATCTCTTGGCATTATAGCTTCACTGAGACAGCTTGTGCCAGGAAATTATCTTAGATGTTTCCTTATAAAACTACAAAATTATAGCTATAAAAAAGTAATTGAAGTAACTTAAAGATGAAAAACTGTTTCTTTTAAGAAAATGACAGAGTAAAATGTCAGAAAAAATGTAATAGTTTCAATAAATATATTAAAATGAATATTATGTTACTTCGTATAAATATGCCAGAGATTAGGAATAATTTTATTCCAACGCGACAAAATTTTTACATACCTTAACAATTTTATTTAAGAAAGGCCATTTTAATAACAAACTAACTAAAATTATTACAGAAGTCATTCCTGGTTGAAAAAGTAATATTGACAGCTTTCTTGTTTTTTTTTAACTTTAGATACATTTCAGAGACAGACCGATGATAAAGTTAATGTTTTCCAAAAAATGAGGTTGTGATCCAAATCGTCTCTGTTCATTTTCTTTTTTAATTAAAACTCAATGAAAATATTTGGATTGATCTTCATAAAGTCTTAAAATAGCAATTTATTGTTGTTGATGTTATAAACATTATAAAAAATTATGTTAAACTTAATTTCGTTGTTACCTTAATTGTTGTAATTACTTGTTATATGAAAGAAACTATTATTAATAACAAAATATATTTGATATAATTTTTAATTACGGATAGAATAAATTTCATTTTACTCTTGATATTATGGTAACCTGTGTAGGAATTTATAGCTTTCTGATGTCTCTAGGGTAAAAATAATGTTAAACATGTATTTTGGATTTTTTTGATTTTTTTATTATAAAATCTATGAACATGATATTATTTTTTTGAAGCAATTGATATTGAGAAACTAGAAGTAGCTCGTTGACAATGTTCTATCCTGCTAAAACAAAAGCAAACACGTACAAACTTAAGTATCCTGTATCGATCTGTAAGATTAAATTAGATGATTTCGGAACAAGAAACGTTGGCACTATCCGCGCGAAGGCAAGCAGTGTAAGCTTTTCATAATATAGTCCTGTTGTCTATTAGATCGATACTGTATACTTCAATGACTCATTGTTCGAATTGATATTGATTCACATAAAGATAACTTGATGTGTCCACTTTAACGAGCTATCTTGTTTACAACCAAAATGCATTAGAATATTAAACTCAATGTAAACAGTCATTGGACTTAATAATCTTTTGAAACAGTAATGAATATTTCACATAAAATTGTGGTACACATATTGAAAGTGAAATAAATTAAAATCTCAGCATATAGAAACAGAAATATAAGACTTCAGTCACCCCGGGAAAAGAAACCCAAAAAGCAATCATACAAATTAAGTTTAATAATGTTCTTATAATATAGACCTTACCCGTAAGCTCATAACCAACTTGTCTAGTATTAAATTTTTGATATTTTTATAAACTTTTAGAAGAGAAGGCAAGAGAAATTCATTCCTGACAAACCGGTGGTTTCATTCGCACCCAGAGTCGACGACGTGTTAAGACCACTAGCGGCGAACAAGACGTGACGTGGGGAGACGTGAGCTAGGCGTGTCGTAACATAACCACCAGCGAGGAACACAGTGTGAATAACATGTCTATAATGTATGTAACAGGCCAGTTGATTAAACCATCGAAATCTGTATGAAAATATATACAAAAGAATCATTGCGTCCAATAAAGTTTAGCTTAATGTTTATAGGAATATGATGTTTTTCTATAGATATGTTATAACGGCAAATTTAAGTGCATTAAAGTAAAGATAGCGTAACAATGCGAGATTTATTTTTGTGATTGCGTCTGTGTAAACTCAGCCGTACGAATATCGGACTTTCCTTCCCGGACAGAAATTATACAATATTACAATCAACGCACCTTTGTCTGTTAAACATCATCCGCAATTTGTTGGATTTCACTTATTATTCATTTTAACCGTTCTTATGTGAGTATGGACGTGCCAATAAGGTTTTTAACAAAACATAATTAATATTACATCAGATATAACAAACAAAAAGAAAATGAGATATGTGTTTATTAAAAAATTCAGAGCACTAAAAATTATGAAATGCAAACGATTTGTTTAGTTACTTTTATTGTCTATAATAACATAGAACATCGCTTCTTCCAAATGTACAGGGAAATTATTACTAACGGAGGCAGTAGTATGGATTTCATGTTTCAAAAAAAAGAACCGATTCGCAAATATGAAGGCAGTATGTAACTTGCAAATGGAAAATGGAAAATCTGGCGAAGAGTATATTCTAACAAAGATTTTGTATCAAAGGAACGGTTTTGTTTACCGCTTTATACAATAATCTTACATATAAATTATATTCGAACTATTGTAATTCTTATAAGCTTTTATTAAATAATATATTTGGAATCGAAAGCCACAGGTTTAACCAGTACCCATGATTAACCATAGCCACTAAGGAATTCATTACGTTAGTGTCTTTGTAATCAAATAATCCTCGTAATAGCCCCTTTAAAACCAAAAATTTTTCAACCTCTTGCTATCTTGGTACAAGTTAAATGTATAAAAATATTCCTATAAATAAATTGCCGTAATCAAACTAATGATAATGAATTAAAAACCAACACTATTAACTTAATGGAGCAATTCCACTCTGTTTTATTTATCATATAAACGAATTCATCAACACATTATTATTTTAATGTATACGGTGTGATGAATTACAAATGCTGTTAAAACGTATTACATTAGATATTTATAAGTTTCTATAATTACGTTTGAAACGCTCTAGGAATTGTAAACTTAAAATTGTCGTAATATTAAAACATGTTATATGTAAGTTATAAAATTACACTTAAATTTTTGATGTCTTATCCTGAGCTGTTTTTATTCAACATTTATATTTTTATTAAATTGTAAGAATTTGACTCATTTAAGACAACACACATCTTAAGTCAAAGTAGGTATACCACACTCGTATTACAATGTAAAATATATTCATTTCTCTCATATAAAATATGTAAATTGTTGCGAAGAAGAATAAATGGAAAAAATAGGAAAATAGGCTTAGATTTGGAAAAATATCACCCAATACTCAAAATTAAATTTGTATCTGTAATAGTCAGAAAATCGCTCTGTTTATGGCTGATGTGCATTGTTGAGACTCAAAATAGTTGGACCCAGCAAAAGCTTTCACATGATAACAGGTTATAGCGTGAAAAATACAGCCACCGTTGATAATAGTTATTCCCAAACAAAGAACATTTATAGATAAGAAAAATACATCGAGATCTTAAGAAATAAATTTTAAATGTTACATCGTTAGGGACATTCCAAAAGTCTTTGGTAATTCAACTGAATTATTCCGACAACAATTTGTCACAGAGATAGAACGCTACGTGGGATAAATTATATAAAACATTATTTTCTGTATAATTACTCGGGAACCAAGTGACCGTCCCCTACAATTAACGTTTGAGGATTAAGTACAGCTTCATTTGTAAATGTTTATTTTTTTTTCTCATGGACTGACACCTACAGGCGCCATCTATTTAATGACGTCTGTGTTTTGATTCTTCATACATTCACGAAATTAAAGTTTGGTTTGGCTAGTCGATTTTGATAGGCTACATCAAATCACAACAGAATATAAAGGTTTCCAACTATATAGGTCACGAAATTTACGAAAAGCAGATGTAATAATCAAAATCTGATTAAAAGCAGTTTACAAGTCACACCACCCATACGGCTTTTAACGGAATTTGTTTATGTCACACAAATATAATAAACGACAGAGAATTTAAATGTAGTTAGTTCTGAAGATAAAACACAAGTTTTTAATATATTGTTAAAGTAATATATAA